>CAJDSM010156327.1:0-11172 GCA_903981925.1 Ostrea lurida
TATTGCCACTGGTCAGGAGTCTGTTTCTTTAATGATTCCACGGTGATTTAGTGTATTCACCAACAAGATCTTAAATTGACGTGATTGTCCTTAGTGATACCTCCAAATCAATTCGTATCTTAGAGTCTGTGTCACAAAATATGGTCTCTTTGATCGAAATATCTTAATATCCTCTAGATATCTTTGCCAGTATAGACGGCTAGCAACTACAAGCTTCCTTGTTATTCTTAGGCGTGTGGAATGCTCTGTTGTTTTATTGAGTGCTAATCAACGATTTTCCTGGTACAGGGGAAAAACAATCTACATTCTCTATTCACATCCACAAACTCGATAGATAAGCATCTGCACCTATTATCCGATATTCTTGACCCATCGCTAAAGAATGTGGAGTTGAATATGTTGATGTCTCGAGTTTTTTGATATATGAGCATCGTTTAACTGATATGTTTTCTCCATGTAAGGGCAAATATGCTCTCCAGCTTTGCCTATTCTTTCTGAATAGTGTCTTGGTAATTTTCCATTTTCATCATCCCGATCGCTATTTAATGTTTACTTAAGGCCTTTTACCCCGTGAAGTGGTTACTGGGGATATTATCCTAACAGATCATTAGATTTGCGCTCGATCCAGTGCGATATCATTATGTGCCATTGCTTAGTGTAATATGATTTTTACTTTTATGAATCCTCGATTGAATCATTTTCTATGTTCCACTGAACTTCCACGGACGCGTGCGGCGAAAAATTCTTACAGGTAATGTACTTGAACTTCCTGACCAAGTGCTATATTGTAGGAGCAACTTTCTTCCTTCTGTATTTGAATGCAAGCAACGATCTTTGCTTTCACTCAGCAATTTTCCCTCATACCGCAGCTCAGTACTTGCATAAGAAGCACTTCCCGTGAGATATATTGGCTTGCGAATCCAAACAGTTCTTAGCGAACATGAACGGTCTTTGCAAATCGTCAGTGAAAAAGTTGTATGCCCGATACGCACGAAGTTGAAAAAGATGTGATACCTTTAATATACATGTGAAAAAATAAACAACAACAGTGATCAATTTAAGAACCTCTATAAAAACTATAAATATTTACCCAGAGGGTAACCAAATTAATCAATATACAGTATCAAAGAAACCTGAATAATTCTTCTAGGAATAAAATTACGATTTTTAAAGATGGCAAAAACTGATAGTCGACTTGTATGTGACCGCTCCTCATTGCTTAAATGTCTTCAAAATTATCTCACAAAAGTAGAGGTTCTTCCGACTTATAAACACGGTTCGCACCATATATGCGAAGTTATATGAGACGGTAATAAGTTGAAAAGTCCCCAATAGCTAGTGGATGAACACTAGTTGATCCAATGTAACAAGTGCGTTCAGCACTTTCCTTTATTTGCCTGAAAACTAATTTCAAACAACAAATCATTTTCTAAGCAGTAAAACATTATTTCACCATCGTTTATATTCACTTCTGCGTTATATCAAAACTTGTCGGAAGTTATCTTTCTTTGTATGTGCGTCTCAAGACCATGCATCCAGTCTTTGCACTACAATTGTTCACTTTTATTGATGAAGCTATCAATATTGCACTCACATCTGTTTTCTGGATTTTCCAACATTTTCGAGTTTGAAGCATCACTGAAGGAAGGGACATAATTCGTTCGAATCATGGCGGAGCATCTGGATGCAATCAGAATTGGTACGTGTATCTTATTTATATTAATGGACCACCTGGGTCGATGGCCTGCGTTCTCCGGATGGACTGATTAGTCCCCGAGAGGTCTCACAGACCCAGTTTGCTATGTACTATTTACTAGCCTTAAAACTATAACGGATATGTGTATGTGACAATATTGCTATGTGGAAAAATTTGACAATTCCATATCAAAATTAAAGGTATATCTCCCTCAGCATAGCTCGATCCTTCGGTAAGTACTGGCCTCCAGTCTATATGCACTACAGTGTGTTTTCACCTTTGTATGTATAGTTTTTACTTTCATGTTTGGATTTCCAAGCATTTCGGTTTGAGCTCACTGAAGAGACATATATTTGTCGATATGCGCACTTCTGGTGCATCAAGAATGGGTTACCGTATATAGTTATATTCTCTCTAGTGTGAGAGCACAGCTAAGGAGGAAGACGTGGCTCAAAGAGGATGTACATTCATTTGATATGGTGAAAGGTTCTAGGAATTTCAACCCTTCACTAGTTTCTTTTTAGATTTTTTTTAGAATCCAACATCCGTTAGATATTTAGACTCACTCTGGGTATTGTAGTACAGTTTCTCATAATCGTCTTGAAGATTGACCCCTTGACAAGCTTGTCATTAATTTTAGTAGAGGAATAAAGACAGGGCTTCGGTGAGAAACACAAATTTACATGAGATCAAGCAATTAATATCATTGTTATGTTAAAGCGGTGGTTACAGACCATTTTGGAAATCCAAAGTATAAGGAACTACTCGGTAAATTGCATAAAATCGTCCATAGTCGCGATTGACTGGGTATATGTAAAATGTTGTTTAAAGATTGAAGGCCTGAATTTTTGTGAGAAGAATTTTTGTCTTTCGAAATAGCCGTAGTTTGCTTCGAGAAGCAAGTTACCCGCCATTAGACAAAAAGTGGATTTGATCAGTTGATACCAGTTCGGTTTTAGAAATGCCACAGTCGTATAATGAGCCTTTAGCATACAAAAAACCAATATTGATTTCAAAGCCTCTATCCCAGTACTATGGCGGCGAAACCATTTTAGGTCATTGAAAAAAGTAACTCCGCATTTCCCATATTGCAATTAGCTTCCAAGAATTCGAGCTATGTAGCGAGTTACCACAATCGACCATTCAACTCTAATTTTCTAAAAGTAATGCAGTTACATTCTCACGCTTTAAGTTGGAGGTCAAGAATAGATAGGCGAATTACCAATACCATAAAACTTTTTCGGTAAAAACGATTAAAAAAACACCAGAATTTAAGGCAAGGATTCAGGACCCAAATTCAATGTTGACAAGTGTGTTCTATACCGTAGATCACAAGAGTGTGCGCTACTTAACATTATTACTTCGATTTTATCACACCACATGTGACTGTTGTCCGGGAATTTCATTACACAACGGGTTCGGAAAAAATCGAGTACCTGAACTGCTAGTCTCACAGTTCAATTAAGGAATTGCAAATTAGGGAGGCGTGGCAATTCCAACGGGTGGTCCAATGCATTGAAAAGCACTGGCCACACTCAACGCTTCGAAACTGTAAACTTTTTTGAGTGGTTAAAGAACATTGGTTTTGTGTGAAATCCCCCGAGTTTATTCTCGAAGGGTCATTTTGATGTCTTATATGAAGTTGAAAAAAAGTGTAACAGAAATTATCCAGCTTCTTTCAAAGACCGTAGACGTTGCAGGACGGACGTCACAATCAATTGACGACGTTCAAACAATAACAAAGTGAAAAAATTCGGATTGTGAACTAGAAAGTAAATCAAAAAATATGCCTAATGAATCGTTTTTGTGTGATAAATAGAATCTTAAATCTGCTTATGGCATTATGGAATTTATGAAATTCGTTACCGGATTAAATATTTATCCCTCGGCCAAGGCTCTCGGGGGAAAATATTGAGAAATCGGAGGTAACTCCATTGTCATAAAATTCCAGATGCTGCCATGAGACACTCATTCAAAAGATCGCTGCTTATATTCCTCGATGCGCCTCGGACTAGGGACTTTTCGAATTGTTCAATTGGTTTAATTGCGCCACGTGAACTTGCCGTATACCACACTTCCCTATTACGGCAGGCCCAAAATTTCTAATGTACGGCAACTATGGCGGAATCCGTGAATCAATCTATTTTCTAAAACATTTATCATGTTTCTGTTATTATATTTTAATCCCTGTTTTGAGGAGGCCTATCTGAAATTTAAATTGGAGTTTACGGGTCCTTTGCATGACGTCATTCTTTGGAATGAGTTTGCATAACTGTGTAAACAATCTGGAAGCAGCGAAAGATTCAATTCTGAAAAACAGTAAAAATACAAAACAAAACAAAAAAAGGGGCTAACAAGAGCGCATCGAAAGATACCTATACTTATAACAAGAGGGGGAACAATTTTTTAAAAAAACAGGGGCAAAGCGCAAACTTAATTAGAGAGAGGGGTTTTGGAAACCCCACGGTATAAAATGCTCTGACGAATACGCTTGTTGACAGTTTTACATGTAACTTGCGACGATTATAGGACACCTGTATCGGATATCCAGAATCTAAGAAATGAACACAGTGAAAATGTGTTTCATTTTCTTGACAGGATTCATACATTAAATTCACAATACTATGCTTTTGAATATGTAAATCTAAGAATCATTTTATTGGTAAAGTATATATCCTTTATTTTCCTTTAAAAAATATAACAAATGACATTGATTATGTAGACGCGTAGGCCGGGGGGGGAAGGGGTCCCTTCAACCCTATAGGCCAAAATTTAGGGATACGGAACTCCGCTGAGATTTTCTCACCACCACATAGTTCCCCCATTTAATTATATCATTATTTTTAATAAACCGCAATCCCCTCATTACATTATTTCCGTTGAACATATTATTAGACCTCATATTCATAACAATTGTTGACCTGAATGATGTGTAAAGTTTGCTGCCCACAGCAAGTAGTGCAAATTGTATACATTAGAGATTTCGATGCATAATACAAATTCTATTACTGTATTATGAGATGCACATTTCATCGGAAAAGGTGTGTTAAATTGTCTAACCCATTGATTATAATCTAGATGAATGGAATTAGTGCATACCCATTTGAATATTTCTTTTCTCGTCCAAAGAGTAAAGAGACCCAATTCCAGCGATAGATCTGTTTGTATAAATACCAAAATTAGGTAGACCACGAACGCTCAACGCACTGCGCTGTCGGGGAGGATGCATTTGTACATTTATTAATCTTCAATGCTCCCCTTTATCATCCAATAATATTATGGTCTCGCAGAAATATATAATCAACTTTATTTAGAATTTGTTACTGTACTGTTTCTACGAAACTATATGTTGCGTTGCTCATTCAAAATCTCTATTAGGAGAACTCATGACGTGTTAGATCAAAACCATATCATATAGCCATAGACAGTCACCTAGTGATAAAGCTAATATGAATAATAATGTTACTACTACGATAAATGGTTAATTAGCACTATACAATGGTGTTATGGAAAAAATAGGGCGTATATATAAGTATTTTGTTGTCCTCTGCTTTGCAAAAATTCCCATTCTCAGCTTTAATTGCGAATAAAATTATTATATAATTATTAAAAATGAAATAACAACAATATTATTCCGCATTTAAATAAATCACATACAGCGGTAGTACGACTGAGAGAGATGAGAGAGATTCACGAAGAAGAGATGAGAAGAGAAGAGAGAGACGATAGAAGAGATGAATGATGATATGAGACAAGAGAGAGAGATAAGATTCCGAAGGAAAGAGAGAAGGAGAACGAGAAGAATTGTAGGAAGATATCGCAAATGGATCCAAAGTTATTTGCAAACATATAACTGGAGGACTGTGTCTTATTGTATAACTGGTAGTAAGTGGCCTGCTGCACAGTTTCCTGTCTGAATATAACACAGTTTGTTGTTACCAGCACTAGGGATCACTGACAATGCAGCCACCTACACCATTTAAGACTACATGTATCAACATAATTATAATTGTATATGAACCACTTAGACACACGATACATGAAGTCCCCTAAACTAAGACTGGTATATCAATAGTGTGACAAAAAGAAATAATGCCTACATTCCCAAATATTGTTTCAACAACTAATTTAAGTGCATGTAAAATCTTTACAGCGAAACAGATAATCACAATAGCATTGATTAAGCCTGTATACTATCATGTAAAATATAAATTTAATACATTGTGTGCTTTAATAATCCAATATGAATACTTCATTGATGGGTATTCACATTGAACAATTCAAAACAATTCTCATTGTATATACAAATGACACCACATGAGATTTATTTAACAAGTTTTGTCACAAACCTCCGTTGGACCATTCTCTTTCCCCATTATAAATGGTAATAAAATATATACAATATATAAAACTGGCGAAACCACTTCGTTTTCATCTCTAAAGTATACCAAAGTAATCAAACGTAAAGTCATTTAAACATCCCCAAAAAAGCGACACTACAAACCGAATTCGAGTAGTAGTGGACATACACGAACCTTCGACGAAAGAGAAGGCAGGAAAATCATGACTGCCAATGCATGGACCGAAGGAAGTAAAGCATCCTCTGTCTGAGCCTGGTCACACCCTAACCGGCACGTGAACCTGTAGATCGAAATCAAAGTAGGACAACGGGGTGTTACCCCCGTCGTCTATAATCTTAGTGATTGAAAATGACAGTCTAGACACTTAAGGGGTTAAATGAAACAAATCTCACGGTCAACATGATAAGTATTGGTGTATTTTGTTTATAATTAGATTTTAGGTGCAGTAATTGTAATTCGCAAACAAGTGTCATTATAGTCGGACTCGTAGAAAATATTTTGCGAAAAATGAGACCTTTTAAACGAGAATTTGTTATGTAACACACCTGTCAACATCAACCTTTATTGGTACAGATGTTGGCCTGCGCCTTTAGAAAAATCCATCATCATACGCATGGGCCATATGCCCTTGCGGTATCCGCACGACTCCACGGGACAGACATACCCAACCACCCCAATAAAGCAGTTGATAGTGGTAATCATACTACACACAAAAAAAGACGCCTAAGTGTGACTCTCGATTGCATAAGTTCAGAAGTCATCACGTTATCATATAAATGTCCAGTTGTCGTCTGCCATTAGATCAGATATTAAAGAAACAACTTCCAAATATGAAGCACATCTCTCCTGGTCAGAATTCTGTCCCGGACTGTCCCCGTTATATTTCCAAGCGTTGCAGTTCTCAGGATTATATCAAATGCGACATAAATGTGAAAAATTATGGATGTTAAATTCGATGTAAGACATCGCTATATCAGGTACCTATAAAGCTAAGATTGTAAGGACACTGGCCAAGTATGTTGTTGTTTTTATCCCGTATACAGTTTCTGAACCAAAATGTTCTGTCTTCGTATGACATATAAATAAGTCTGGACAAAAGGGGCAACAATTAGGGCCCATAAGGAATACCAACAGCAAATGTTGGAAGACATTGGTCTACGCAAAAGACATACCAATACCCAATATCATCTATAAGAAAACCCAAGCATGCTTTCTTAATATCTTTCTTCAGGTAAGTACGTTGGTGTGCGCTCAAATCGAGAGTAGGCTATCTCTGACAAAATATGTATCGTGTGTGTTTCCCAAAATGACCAGAAAACTTGTAATTTTTATTCGGGATGTCGTTTTGTTCATAACAACCAATTACATCAATTATCTGAAAAAAGGCCTCCGACTATTTAATTTATCGTGTTAGAATTGTACTGCTATAAGCTACTGTAGGAAATCAATAAATGTTTTGATGCAGTCAATTTTAGAAAATCTCCCACCCTATCCCGGTGGAGCTTTGGTAAAGGGTTTCTATAAGCTCCTTTATGAGTTTTGAAACCTCTTCTTGATTGACCACCACTATCTGAATATGTAGTGGAACAGTAATCTCTGAAGTGACTCTTTAACACAGCTGTTATAGTAGTTTTTGTTAGTAGTCACTAGGATGTAGAGGCTTGGTTTAAGCACTTACTTGAACTCAGCGTTATGTATCTTTGTTTTGTAGAGATCTTATGCATGTTTGGGAAATCCAAGTAAAGCGATATGGTAATTCAAATTTGAATCCTGATTCTTCGGTAATATTGAATATTATTCAAAACAGAAATGGGTGATGATTTTTGATAAAAATTTTCATCTTTAGTCAGATAATTGCTAGGAGTATAAGTAGATTCCCAAGATCGAATGTTTAGAAAGCGCTAAACCCTCCAGTTCATTTTAAAAGGACAAGCCCTTACATATAGTGTGATCTCTTACCGAAACAAAGGACAAGTGTTGTTACCTATTGCTTATATCAGCTGCGAACCTAGCCCTATCCAAAGTTTTCATAGTAGTTTTATGATAAAACTCATTTTACCCCACTTCTGGCTTTCTTAATATTACAGAGAGGAATATTATCCATGCTTGAGCGCATTTCCCCGTTCTTAATAGGATTCATACGGCGATTTTAAATAATTTCCGCCAGATACTTTTGAAGTATTAAGACAACTGTTCCCCCAGATGAACTTACTTTGTGAAAGCACATTGATTTAATCTAGTGGACATTTGTTAGGCATAGTCTAACATTTGGTTTCTTATTGAAAGCATGATCAGCGAAAGTGCTAATCACAATGGACCCCTCTGCTTGCATGAGAAATTAAATTTTACACTACTAAGGAAAATACTAAAGAAAGAAGAGTTCTTGAAAAGCAAAGTTGCGCGTCTGTTAAGGCAAGTTACTTGATTTCATTCACCCAAGATACATTAAGAATTATTGGCGAACTATATCTTAAATGGCGGTTGCCACAGGTAAAGAAGCTATTAGTTTACTACTCTTTATAGGTATTGCTATAAATTATATTTATAATTATTAATTTATCATTCCTCATACTCTCCCATAAAATATAAATAATATCACTAGCTAAGTAATAACTTATATAATCCGATAGCACTATCTAGAAATGGACACACACACGTAACACATTAACAGTGATATAGTGAGTATTCACTATATTTATATACTTTACCGTATGTTATAGCAAGTATAACCGGTAGTGAACCAATATATAATATATATATATTAATATATATCATTAATACATATATATCTATTCTTGTAGGTATATAAATATCCCGATATATATATATAATATTATATATATATATCAGATCCAAAAGTAGTATACCAGTCTGGATCTCAACACACTCAAAAATAATAGATAAATAAAACCGGATCCTTACCCTGCCTTTTTATCTCCTATGAAATGGTACCTATATAAATTAAAATTATCTAACCTATACATAACTATACCTAGATATATATAGTATTATTATTAATATATTATACATATACGTATTATATACTATACTCAATATATTTAAAATCATATAAATGATCAAAATTTTATTTTGTTAGTTTCAATGTTATTAATGGGTATGTGGCAGTTAAAATCAATGAAATTAAAAATAACCCATTACTCTTTGGTGTAGAACAAAACTGAAGTTAAATTGTTTATACTCGTAAATTGTACATATCTATATATCAAGTATAAAAATACTAATATTTTACCAAAAAAAAAAATCAATGTAATGTCAAATAATGCTAGAACTACACCAAAATTGTGCAAGTAATGCATTACATTAACATTACTTGTACTGCAGTTTTCAGTGCCTTATATATTACAAGGCATTACTTGATAAAAAGTAATCCATTGCAATGCATTACCAGTATCCCATGTCTGCTGGATATCATATATAGTTGTTTTTAATATCTTGATATGAGTTTTTATTGAAGGTTTACATAAAAAAGCTAGTCCCCCAAAGTGCCTGTCGTTGTATTTTGTTAGATGACTACATGTCAAATGGCAATGAATGACGCAGTTTTTGCTACATTTGAATCATAACCCAAATATGTTTCCACCAGAAAAACTAATTTAAGATTTTATATTTGCTTCAAGAATAGAGGGTCCAGAATTTGGTTATGCTGTTTCTTAATCAACCCCCAACCGTTCCAAAAGTCCATTCTTATAGATGAAACATTGTTAAAAAACATGTTAAAATTTTCTCTTGAAGTTATGTTTGATAATGTCAAAGTGTAATACAATTGGGATTAAGACGGGATCAATATCAATAATCCAAATAATTCCTTTTCTGTCATACTCAAGTCTCTTTCTTAATATTTAATTATTCAGTGCACTGTGTATCATCAATTGCACATAATCATTACAATGTGGTATTTTGATGTGCATATTGATTGAATAATTTGGAATAAATATCCAAGCTTACATAGAGAAAAAAAAAACTCACATGATATACATACGTGCATATGATTACCGTCGAGCAAAAAAACACCCTTAAGTGAAAAATATCACTTTTTCTGATTTAAAATGAATCTGATAGAGAATTATTTTCTACTCTTTTTGTTGATGTATAACATTCCACTCCATCCAAATTATATTGACATTAAAATCCACATCAGATGGTAATTATATGTGTGTCATACAATGACATGATGTATTTAATACACAGAACGAAACTTAACCAAATAAATAATCATTGAAGCTGATACCTTCACATCAACAAAATACATGATAGCTAGTACACATTACTGATCCTACCTTCTTGGCCTGTCCTATCCCCTATCCACTGAACCTCTAGATATTGATCTATCTCTCGGTTTGGAGGATAAAGGAATATCCAGCGCATATTGTATTACTTTTTAAGTTACAGCCAAGTTGATATCCCTATTGCAGATAAATGGTATATATCCTCATTTAATTGCTCGTTTATCGGATAGGCAAATGATATCATGTTGGTATGTTCACAATATATGATGCATTTGAAAGGGTCACTTATCACTTTTTGCTTTATCAAAGCATTTATTATTTGCCTACTTGTGTGGAATGTAATATCATGTTTTATAGAAGTAGTTATTGAAATTACATTCACCCTAGGTCACCTCCCTCTCGCATTACCTACTATCTCTTCAAGGTCAGAAACACATTGTTATGGGGTAAAAGTTTTCCAATCATTGCTAATGTATGAAGAACCATATCATATTACCCTTTTTTAGATTCAATAAATGATTTTATATATTTCAAGGTATATCTTACAATTTTTGTAACAGAACAAGCATCAGTGATTTTCATTTCATTTATGCTCGTAACATTTCATGTGCCAATCAATAACACACTTGGTTTTGACGGTGCAACGGTTTGACGAGTGCTGCACATTGGTGAAAGAAGATCCATCGACGGATGCGGATACTTTGTACATGTGACATCATCATGGATACATTATTTTGAAATTTAACTATAGTCACGGATGTTCAAAAAAGAAAAATAGAATGAAAGAAAAGAAAAGAATATTTAAATCAATAATCATTACGAATATCAAATATGAAAAATATAAATTGGCGAAACAAACAATGTGTTA
>CAJDSM010156339.1:0-10402 GCA_903981925.1 Ostrea lurida
TATCAAGAGTGGGATGAAGTCGGGTGAAGAGCTGAATTTGGGGTTGGTGTGATTTTGGGTGGTTTGGAGGGATAGAGGCAAGGTTGGAAAGGATGAGGGGAGGCCGCTAGGGGGAAGCTGAGCGAGCTGGGTGGTCGGGAAGGCCAGGGGGGCGGACCGTTCGGGGAAGCGTCTCACAAGAAGCATGGCACGAGTGTGTTAAAAAACGCGTGAACAGAGGTTCGAATGTCAGAGGTGCAGGCGTGCACGAACGAAATTTTGGGGGGCCATTTGTGGATCAAGATAATTTTTTTTTGTTTCTTCGTCATGTTGGTGTGGGTTACCTATCAGAGAGATTAGTAGTGGAGTGCGAGGAGTTGAAAAACAATCTTGAGAGTGCTGGAAATTGAAGCAAATTGTGATGCTGTCTTATGAGATTGAGTGATTAAATGCCTCATGACGAGGGTGACGGTTGACAGGGGAGATTGTTGGGGAAGAGAAGGAATAAGGAGAGCATGTGAGATGGGGAATTGATGACTGTGAGCTTGGGATGAGTTTGATTACCTCTAGATGACTTTTAGAGAGAGGAGAGAACCTGGTGATAAGGTCTTAACACGTAGTGAGTACCAAAGAGTGGTCTTGTAATGAGCTTGGTGAGTGTGCATGGGTTTGATAAATTGTTGAGGCCGATAGTTTGGGGAGCAAGATGCCTATATGAGGTAGGCTGTAGATTACATGCTGTGTAAAGAGAGAGAGAGGTTATAGTTTTTTTTAGGAGAGGCCGAGCTTTTTCGTGAATCACGCTTGTCTGACGTGTCTTTGTATGGTGCTTCCAAGTTGGTGAACCGTTGACATATTGCATCTCCATTTGTTGTTGTCTGTCCTCTCCCAGAAAATAGGGAACCAGTTGAGATTAGAATTGTGGTAGCAGAAGCATTGGTCAGGAGTCTCATTTGAAAGCCGTTGTGACGAGCAAGGGGTTTGAAGTTTAATTTTAAGTTTTAGTAGGAAGAGTTCTTGTGAAATCTTTTCTAGAGAGAAGGCAAGGGGTGCATTTTTGGGTTGTTATTTCCAAGTTATCCTGGTGGTAGGGGAGATGCACTAGGGTTTATAAGAATTGTTGAAAGAATGTGGCCTTGAAGAAGATGGATGCAACGTGCTCTGGGAAGGAAAAGTAGAGCGGGGTGAAGGTTTTCAATAGCGAGAGGCCACCGTGTCATGGGTCTGTACACTCTCGAGTGGATAGGGAGTCCTTGGACCTCTGGGTTGGTGTCGCAGGGTGAGGCAGGGGTGAGGGACCTGTATATCTATCAGGGTTCTTATCCCATAGGGTGAGAGCTATTTTTATTTTTTTCGTAGTATATGAGGCTTTTCGTGTTTCGCCTTGAGGATGTTTTTTTTTATTGTGCGGGTACGAGAGTAGCTGGAAGTGTTGTGGAGATGTATAGTGTTTAGTGTAATATGCCGTAGAGTTGATGAGCAACAAATTTTTTACAAAAAATTAGTCATCTTGGAAGGATGAATGGTCCGTAGGAGAGAATGCGAAGACGCCCATGGTATAAGACGTGTTCTTGGGTCAGTAGGCTTTGATTTACGCAAGAGATAAATGTAGTGAATGAAATGAAGATGAGAGCTAACAGATAGTTTTGCATCTTGGGAGTTTATGATGATTAACCCAGCACATGTACACATACAAAGAATGAAGGGAGGACTTCGCCGTTTGGGTGTGAATACGTAGCATTTTAAAAAAATTGGATGGGGGCAAGAAACAGGTGGGAAACGCCTTCCCAAGGGGGAGGGCAGGGGTGCCAAAATATGTACATGTGAGAGAACAGTTGAGAGGCGAGGATGAGCAAAGGAGAGTGGGAATGTAGGGCATTGTGGGAGGTAATGGGAAGCACTTAATGGTATGGGAAAGGTTGTACCGGGTAATGCGTTTAATTCAAGAATCTGTCCAAAGAACTCCTGGTGTTCCTTTTATGGCAACAGGAGATTTGCAGATGGATGGGATATCATTGGATATGGGGGTAGGAATATTTTTGACTAAGTGTAGGTAGGTTGCGTTAATTTGCGATGCGATCCCATAGAAGATAGAGTAAGATGTCCGGTCGGCGAGTGAATGTGTTTCCAAGAGAGAGTGAGTTATGCCCTTGGGAGCAATTGGAACAATAAATGAGCAGTGTGCATAATTTAGTATGGTAGAGGGGTAGTTCACGAGGTTATCTAGTTTTAGAGCATGCAAGTGGGGAAGGGGAGCAGTGTCTCGCATGGAGGGAGAGTTGTGTCATGTTGGGGAATTTTCTATTTTATTGGGTGTTGTTGAATTCTTGCCAGTTTGGTGCTAGGTGAGTGGTGTGAGCACAAATCATGTATTTTATCATTAAAAAAAAAGAGAGGAGAGTGGATGTGATGGAGAAATAGGAGTAAGTGGAAGTTTTCGCCCCTGTTCACATGTTATAGTGGATGAGTATTCGGGAGAGAAAACTGGATATTGTTAGGGGTGTGACACATATGGGCTTAGTATTGTTGTTTTATTTCATGAACCTAGGACCGAGTGTCTGGGCCTGTGAAGAAGGTGACAAGGACTGAGAGAGTTAGAGTTCCTCAACTTCGTAGAGAGAGCTGTGGTGACGAGTATGGGAAGTCAGGGGGTTGTCGGGGTGGGGTGAGCAGTCACATGTCTAGGGAGGGGGGATTCGTAAGTTTTAAAGAACTTGTGGCCCGATCCTTGGTTGTCTATAGAGTCTTGTGAGACTAAAATATGTGTCAGAGGGGCAAAGGGGGAGTGTGCCCCTGTTTACAAAGAGCTGCTAATGAAACTACTAAAGAGCGAGTTCAACATGGGATGAAGGAGGTACTGAAGCAATTTTGAGACATTTCATGAGAAACAACGTGAAGCAATTTTCAACAAGGTGCCTGTGGAAGATCTCTATATGTGTAGTGTCCTGCTGCTTTTTGAGTTGAGTCAGAAAGAAAGGGGGGGTGGGGGGAGAGCGCTTCGTGGAGAGTGATGGGGGCAGGGTCGCGCGGTGTTTTCCGAAATTCTTTGAAATGAATAAGTTATGAAACGGGAACTGGTGTGTGCGGGTGAATGTCAGTGATAGCTGTGCTACGTTTAGGTTACTGCTTTGCCGAAACGCAAGATTTTATGGGAGAGTTGGTGCGCTGGAGAGATGTTCTAGGTTTTACGGTTCGGGGAGTACATGAGGTCTTAGTAAACTTATTCATGGGGTGCTCCGAACTGTCCCGTCCGGGGCAGTTTAGAGCTCGGTTTAATGAAAACGGCGGGAAAGACAATCCAGAATGGCAACGGGGGCATCACCTGTGATGCGGCCCGAGCCCTGGAGGTAGGTAAAAACAAAGGTGCTGGCAAGAGGGGGGGCTCAAGTTTGTAAACCATTGTTGAAGACACAACGAAAAGAGTGAGATGTTTACAATCGCCGAGAGTGTCGAACATTGACGAAATGTGCCTCGTTACTGGATATATGATGTATAGATTGGGGCCAGCTTGTGCTGACTCTGGCATAGGTAAAGTCCAATGTAATCCTTTTAGGGAGTCCATCCATTTTAAGGAGCCATCTATCGAACTGGCATGGGCGCATTTTTATACGCCCGTGGTTCGATGGACGGGGAGTATGGCTTATGGGTGTTGTCCGTCCGTTGGGGGGGGGGGGGGCGGCGTACGGTGGTCCTGCCGTACGCCGGGTCCGAGAATAGCTTGTCCGGGCCCGGCTTTGAGATCTGGAATATATTTTCACAGAGAGTTGTTGGCCGCTGGACCTAAGGAGTGTCGAGCGACCTGATCGAGAGGTCACTTGGGTGCGAACGTGGCATAGGGTCACTATAGCACATAATATGTGTCAAACAGCAATAGTTTGTGTCCAAGGGCCTAAGTCCTGTAGTGCCTCTTTGTAGATGTGAATAATATTGGGTCACAGGAGATTGGTTGCCGCTGGACCTAAAGGAAGTGTCAGGACCTTGATGCCGAGAGGGGTGATTGTCGACAGGCGAAGGTCACTATAGGCACATAATACGTTTTGTGAGAGTACAGTTAGCGAATAGTTTGTCTGGGGCGCGGGAGTAACTCCGTGAGAGCCGGTCTGGTTTGTAGTATTGGGTGGTGAATTGAATATGTTCACAGAATTGTTGCGGGGGGCTGGACCTGTGAAGGAAGTGTCGAGTGGCCGGGGTTGGTCCGAGGGGAGGTTAGTGGTGCAAGGAGGTAAGGGCACTATACGAGATAACGTTTCTCGAACATTGGCAAATAGTGGTCGCGGGGGCGCTACCTCGCTGAATCCTCTTTGGTAGATTGTGGAGAGTACATATGTTGCACAGAGGAATTGTTGCCGTGCTGGACGCTAAGGAATTGTAATGACTTGGATCGCACGGTTATTGGTCAGTCAAGGTCACTGAGAACAACTTGAGATGGTTAAACTTGTCATGAGGGGCGATAAGACTTTGTGACTGATGCATGAGTGGAGAGGTTTATTTCACGGAGATTGTTTGTCATGGACACAAGAAGGGTGTCCATGACCTTGGGAGCCAAGGGTCACTGGGTCAAGGGAGGTCAAGGTAAAAATGCAACATCGGGTTTAGACCGTTGTCGGGGAGAGGAGTTTTCGAGCTGAGTGCATGGAGTGGAATATATTGACAGAAAGGGTGGTCGCTACAGGCGCAAGGAAGAGTGTGTCATGACCTTGAGCCAAGGTCAAATGTCAAGTCACCAAGGCACAGTGTTTTTAGCTTTTGTCCAGACCATAGGTGGTTGGAACCGAGGGCATCGATTTGCGAATAGATGAGACAGAAACTGTTGGTCTGGAGGATGCCAGGAAGTGTCCGCGTGAGGTTGAGGGCCAGAGGTCCACTGGTCAGATGTTCAAGGTGGCAAATGTGCACGAGAGAGTGGAACCGGGAACCAATATAGTTTGTCAACTGAGTGCATAGAAAAAAGAAAGGTGTTTGGATGGAGAGAGAGTAATTCAGAGAATTGTTGGGCTAGACCCAAGGAAGTGCATGACCTATGTCAAGGTCGACTAAGAATGCAGAGAGGTGAACATTGGAGGGCGGGGCCCTAACTTTTCAATGAGTGCAGGGATGTGTGCCATAGGGTATGTCACAGATTTGTTGCCCGTACGAACTAAGGATGTGTCCTGACTTGAGTCAAGGTCACTGAGCGAGAGGAGGGGGGCACGGTCCGAAGAGAGGTGCACATAGTGAGTGGTTTGAGAAGTGTCTGGGCCATGACGGGGGAGAGGTTGGACGTGTGGCGGTGTGGGGTTTGGGAGAGACGTGTTTTAAATGTTCGACAATAAGAGTAAGACCGTTTCAATCGTAGGAGAATATTTACAGTGCTCCAGGAATTGGACAGCAAGTGGTTGTATTGGTCATTTGAGTTGTGCGGCGGTGGGATGGAAAATAAATAAATTGCTTTGTCCATCTGACGTTTAATGCGTCCAATGGACAAGGAAAGAGTAAAGGCGTTTCTTGCCTCCTTCTAGCAACGCTGCGTCTGAAAGGCGCTCCGGTGATGAGGCTGGTGAAGTTAACGCTAAGCTCCTCAATCTAAGAATAGAAATCAAAAGGACTGAGCCGACGCGGTGGAGACTAGGCTCATTAAGAGAGGAGCAGCGAGTGGATGGTAGAGGGCTAACGGCAAGACTTCAAGCATCATTCTGTAAAAGAGTCCCTGTTCTAAAAATGAGGTGAAGGATTTAATAGATGGCTTGGCAAGTGGCTGGAGTGGTGTCTTGTGGTTAAACTGTTCATTGGGTTGTTTGCGGTTGCTGTAAAGCTGGATTGGAGAACCAGACAACCTGGTGGTGGAGAGACTAGTGGTGAAACTCAGAAACCCAAAACCTTGAACGCAGTTAGTGAAGCAAGAAATTGCCGGCCTAGAATCGTCCACGGAGGGCCGCGCACCCCCCCCCCGACCGCCGCCGTGGTGGGTGTAATCGAGCGCTAGTGGTGAGTGCGAGGGGATGAGCAGTTTCAAGTGACGGGAACTTTTGATGTATGTTATATCCGCCCCCCATGACAGGTTGTCAGGTCCGGCGGGAGACAGGGCGTGCACAAGGGAGAGCAGGGCCAGCCCGTGCGTGTTGGCGAGGGTCCTTTGCACATCTCGTCCCCCATAGTACAATTCATAAAAAAGATTTTGCTTGGGAGCTCGTCAGAGAGTCGTGAGCAAAGTGTTAAAAAATAAACTACCTATATCATGATACTAGTGAGTTGTTGAAGATTGTGTTGGATGCAGGTGTTCGGTTGGTCACTCAAGTTAGTCCCGAGACTGCTCAGTCCCGGAGAGAGTATGAAAGGGTTAATCTTAGTGCAGGGCAAGAGCAGTATGTACAGCGAACGAGAGCGATTACAGACGACGCATGGATAGTTGTGAGAATTTGTGACAAGTATTTGGCGGACGTTTGAAATGGGAGAGGGTGTGTAGGAAACGGAAAAATACGGTGTCAATAGTGGTCAGGTTTTCCACAACGAGTTGAGCGGAAAAAACTGGTTAAGGGGATGTATGGGGAGCGATCAGAGGTAATTAAAAAATTTTGCTGGAAAGATGAGTGAGTAGTTGGAAGCACTGGATGTTGTGGGACAGAAATGAGCACTTGGTTGAAATAGGTTGGAGTTCGTTGCGCATGTAACGACCATGGGAGAAGAGGAGAGGCTAGGGGCTGAATAGCACCAGGATATTCACGTGAGAGGTGACCACCGTTCGGGAGAACAAAGCATGCAGAGTTAGAAGAGAGAGAGAGTATTTAAAGATGACTGAAATGAGCTGAGTTAAAGGTGATACTAGAGTTTATCAGAAGATGAGTCATTTTGTAGAAGGTTTGCAGGGTGCGTGTTCCATAGTAAAGCGATCTGACAAAAACGCACTTGTAGGGAGACAATAAAAATCCAGAAACGCTATCAGAACCGCAAGTAACAGAGACTGATGTCAGAGGTAATTAAGAAAATTCTGAAAAAGTATTTGTAAATGAGATAGTATTGTAGATTGTTGTCTTGTAGATTAGGTTTCAGTGGTAACGACATAGCAACCGCAACGAGCCGCCCCCTAAAACATCAGAGAGAATTCAACGTCCTGTCAAAAGGGAAATATGGAACGTGACCCTGAATAAATAGAAATTAAAAAAACGAAGTAAAATTGATAGAGATTATTTTTTGAAGTAAGGAGATGTCTGTTATTTAGTGAAGAGTTTGGGAGTTTGTTTCCATGAAAATGACGGCATCAAACTACCGCTGGCCTGGGAAATCAGTAGATTCAAAGCTCTATCCACCGAAGAAGAATAGAGACGAAGCCAGAAATTAAAATATTTAGGAAAATACTTGTAAATAAACAGTGGCCTGCCCCCCCCCGCCAGTTGCAAGAGGAAGGGGCAGAAATTATGTGTCCGCCCCGGCCCCGGCGCCCCGCCCCGTTTCTTGTCGAGTAAACGTTTTTTGTTTCTGCGATAGAACCGACATAATTTGTAGAAAGTTTGCCCCCGCTAATCTGTGCTTCGAATGACTTTTTAAAGTCACCACCGCACATTAATTTAAAGTCCCCCCCCCCATTTCAGTGATCATAGATGTTGCCCCCCCCCCCCCCCTTTAGCGTTTGTACAGACCGTTTTGTTTTTGGTTTTTGTCAGCCAAAGTTGTTTGGCCTCCCCCACTTTCTGTGTTTTTTAGCTCACCTGCGAAGGCTAAGTGGGGGCTGATCGCCTTTTTGTCCGTTGCGTCTGTCTGTCTTCGTAGTCCGTTGACCGTTGTCTGGTTACGATTTTCGACTTCTTCTCCAGAACAATGGCCGAGAATCAACAGAACCTTGGTACAGAGCATCACATCCTGTGGGTAAAGATCCTAAGTTTTGTTCGAAATGAGAGGACCAGGCCCTCGTCAAAGGGGAGCATTCAGACCGGGAAAAGAAAAATAGGGGGTGGTGTCATTAGATCAAAATCTAAGACAAGAACCACTGGGCCCAGAAAAGCTGAAATTTATATGGATAGCTTCTGATATAGTGGAGATCAAGTGGTTGCTTCAAATCAAGTGAGCCCCAGGGGACGTGGGGCCACACATAGCGGACGACAAGAGTGTGTGACTGTGATTATGAAGGAAGAAGTCCTTTAAAAAATCTGGTTTCAGAACCACTGGGCAGGAAAGCTGAAATTGGGTTATTGAGAAGTTCGAATAGGAGGAAATCAAGTTGGTTCAAATATACCCCAAGCGTCACCCCGGGGGGAGATTGTGAAGAAAACTGAATCTCCTCTAGAGGAGAAGCTTGATACAAATTTCCCGCGCCCGTGGGTCTTGACGAAGAAGAATTTTTAAAGGAGTTTCCCTATATAATTCACATGTGAAGACGGTGATCCCTGAGTTGTGGCGCCATCGGTGACTCCTGGGGGTCATGATTTGGAGAGAAAGTGTGGAGAATGCACTATGGAGTCAGGGAATGCGTTGCCATATAAAGTTCAAGCTTGTGGTGGCCCGTGGTTGTTGTTTAGATTTTTGTAAGAAAGGAGAGACCGGAGTGTGTGGAGTTTTGGTGTGATGCTCCGCTTTGAGGAGGGCTGGTCCGTTCGAGGTTGAGAGCAAGAGAGGATGCTTTTACCAAGGATGATGTGTGAGCAGAGGTGTGGTTGTTTGGCCAGTGGTTGTTGGGAAGAGAGCGAAGGAGATGTGAAAAGTTAGAGAGAGGAGAGGGACGGACGGAGAGACAGACAGAGACGACGGAGGGAGAGAGCGATCAAAAAGCTCACTTGAGCCGTTGTGGCTCAGGTGAGTAAAATCGAGAGAAAGTGGGAGGAGAGCAGAGGGTGTGACAAAAAAAGAAATGAAGAAGAAAGTGTACCAAACACTGGAAAGGGGGGGGGGCAAAGCATCTGATAGGATCAGAGAGGGGGGGGGACTTAGAGAATTATGTGGCGGGGATGTTAAAAAGTCTATTCGAAGCACAGAAGAGGTAGGGGGGAACTTCGAGAATTATTGGATTATGCGCAGAAAGAAAAGTTGAGCTTGACAAAACGGGGGGGGGGGGGGGGGGGGCAAAACATAGAGTTTTGGCGCCTTCCTGGAAAAGTGGGGGGGGGGGGGGGGGAGGCACTTTTAATTTTAAGTATTTTGCATAATTGATTTTAATTACATCTGCATTAGCTTGATTCTTCTGGTTTTAGACAGGGCTTTGAGATTCATGATGTTGTCGCAGAGGATGTTTGATGTATTGGAGAACACAACTGCAACAAGAGTTATCTAAGATAAAGGAGCTTGAGGTGTACTCAAATAAATTCAATGCTATCAATTTTATTCGTTTTTTAGATTTCATTAATTATTCTAGGGTCAGTCCCATATTTCCCTTTTGACAGGCGTTGAATTTTGATGTTTTTAGGGGGGTGTTGGGTGTTTGATGGTCGTTACCATGGAAACCTATCTAAAGATAAAACAAATACAATACTATCTATTTCAATATTTTTAGAATTTTTTAATTACTCTGACATCAGTCTTGTACTTGCGTTTTGATAGGTTTTGAATTTTTATGTCTCCATCAAGTGCGTTTTTTGTGATCGTTACTATGGAAACGAACCTGCAAACCTATCTAAAAATGATCATCTTCTGATAAATTAAGTATCATTTAACCTATAGCTATTTCAGTCATTTTAAGATATTTTTTTATAACTCTGATGCTTTGTTTGAGAGGTGGTCAATTTCAGTGAATTATGGTGTTTCCAGGTAGGGTATGTTTGATGGTCGTTACCATGGGAACGCACTCACGAACCAATTAAAAAATCGTCTATTTCTGTCAAAACAAATCCAGTGCTACCAATCTCACTCATTTTCAGAAATTTTTAATTACTCTGATCCGAGTCCCATACATCCTTAACAAGTTTTCCCGCTCTAAATGTTGTGGAAACTGACTATTGAAACAGTATTTTTGACAGTTTCAATAGAACACCTTCCATTTCAAACGTCGCCAAATACTTGTCAAAATTGTCAACTATCGATGGTCGTCTGTAATCGTTCCGTACGTGTACATATGCTTTTGCACTGCAC
Source organism: Ostrea lurida (assembly GCA_903981925.1). Taxonomy (NCBI): domain Eukaryota; kingdom Metazoa; phylum Mollusca; class Bivalvia; order Ostreida; family Ostreidae; genus Ostrea; species Ostrea lurida. Next base: position 10,012 of record CAJDSM010156339.1, read on the forward strand.
AAGGATTAACCTTTCATTAAGTATTTGGGAGGGGGAGAGAGTTCGACTAATTGGTTACCAAAAATGCATCAAACACAACAAATTTCAACTACTAGTATCATGATATAATAGTTTATTTTTTAAACTTTTGAATAGACTTTGAGAGGAAGTTCGAAGCAAAATCTTTTTTATGAATTGTACTATGGGAAAAGAGATGAAGACCTGCCAACACGAGGACGGTGGAGGTCCATTGTGCAGGCCCTGTGCTCCGGCCGGAGCGTGAAAATCAAACTATGGGGGGGGGATATAAAGTAATGGAAAAGTTCTGTACTTGAAAATGTAATACCACCAGCTGCAGAATAATAGCGCTCCGATACACACACGAGGGGGTAAGGGGGGGGGGGGGGGGACG
>CAJDSM010156410.1:0-14404 GCA_903981925.1 Ostrea lurida
CTATGTATCAATTTTATGACATCTATGTGGCCAGTAAGTTCAAATAAAGGAACTAAGCCAACTGCACATAGAAATGACTAAGGTCCGATTTTCGTACATGAATTAAACTTCCCAGGAACCAGCACCAGTACCCATCTAAATGATATGGAATTAGCAACATTGACACACATGAAGGTTTACTACGTAAGTTCACATACTGAACGGCTAAATTAGGGAATATCGTAACAAAATTTATCGTAACACGACACATATTAAATGATAGACAATTCATTTAAAAAGGAAAGTGTCCCAGAAGTTCGCAACGCCATCTATCGAATCAGGGGGCTATACAGAAGCATCAACGACAGAGTGATCACAGGAAACTTAACATACTGCGAGGAAACTAGAACTTTGTAACTCCCCAGGATTTCATTATAAGCAAGTTGCTCCTCATTACCGAACTTTCCCAAACTTGAATATGCAACAAAGCGACTAACGAAGTCCATACAACTTGCTTTTCACTCAAGAGTGAAAAAAAAAAGTGTAATCTATGTGGGGAGTTCAATTACCCCAGGTAAACTTAATTCACAAGTGGCTTGGGCTCCCACATATATGATCTTACCGTAGCTTAGCATTCAGAAACACAGACTCGTGCGAGCACCATACCTAAATGAATGACCTCACTCCTAGGCAAGGAAATTTCTATTCTCCATACAAAAGATTTATAATGGGGAGCAACTGTGTACTCGGCATTAATCCCCTGTAATAGCGCCCATGCAGAGGGATGTTACACTTTGACAAAATGGGAGTGACTGACGTCTCCTCTTTCCGCTTACTACCATACTTCCCACCGCGTGCTTCCTTTGGACACCTAGTTAACATCGCAACCGCAGAGTTGTGGGCATGGGAACTGCCTGTATAAGTCTTCTTGACCAGACTGTTTATCTATGTGTGGTCACCCAAGCAATTGAATCATGGCGGAGTCTATAACTGCATCTGTACGAAGCCCACCTACGCTGCCTTGGCTCGCCTTCATTTGAGTTGCGTCCGCGTAATCACTACTGAACGAGAGAACGTGTTAGGTAATAGCTGCCCCACAAACCTCCGCCTGAAAGACATAAACTCTTGCCGACACGAGATTGAAGAACTAAATGTAACAAGAAAGACCCAATTACCCAAGTCGACAGAGGCAACACAAGTCAATGTTTGCGAACGGCCGCTGGGTTCCCTCAATATTTGAAACTGTTTGTATTGCCTCGCACAATCGTGTCCTAAATGCATGAAGGATCTAAAAAGATTAGTTAAACTATAACGTCGCCACGCTCAATTCATATGTTGCTATTGGCGGAAAGAACAAACATAACCGTTAAAGTGAAGAATGATTTATAGTAAACAGCTTCGGGTAAAGGAACTAGAGATCTCATATTTCCACTATAGTCTGAAAGATATTTAACACCGTAAGATATTCATATAATACATAGTAGGGGATATATAAACACTTTTGCTGAGTGAGTCGGGAATTCAACTTTTTCCATCTATTTAAGATGGTATCCAATAAGATGGCTGGTATTTAGTGGGTATCATTCACAGTTGTTGCGCCCCTCAATGGTTCCAGAAGGGTGTGAATTTTCATTTGTGCAATCCCTGAGGTGCGCTGTCTTGTGAATTTCCCATTGACAAGAGAAATACTCTTCTTCTGGATTGGACATATCGTCGTGTAGTTGTCGGGTGTGGAACTTGGGGCATTAGTAAAGCGTGGATCTGCTCAGGAATACTTAACATTCTGGGTCCACTTTGAATTCGTTCATTGTCTGAAAAAAACGAAGACAATAAATAAGTAGATTTTTCTAATATTTATCGTCGTATGCAGCTAAGGCCCGTGACTTGCTTTCCTTCGTTGTCCCATATGGAAGGCCCGATAAGCCCTGCTGCGGAGGTTCAAGAAACTATTGGAGAATTAAATCGGGACAAATACTGTGATAATTTCATTCCACATGAACCTTTATAATGCGCCATTTGATTCCTTCTCATAATAGCAAACCTTTGGAAAATTTTGCTCCACAGTACTGTACTCCTTTGTTCACCAAAGGACCGATAGTGTTCTTTGCAATCGAGAGAGTGTAGATGTTGATTTTCTTACGTGGATCCTAAGCGCACTTCTTCAACAATCTCGTGGGCTGTGGGGCCGGGGCCTTTTTTGACGCGCAGCGTCGGGAGATCAAATCTGTCTCCATCCCTTAAACTGTATGTCCTGATGGTCGTCCTGATGTGAGTAAACGCTTTTCACTTGATCCATGAACATGTGTTTTGGAATGCTACCTTACCATGGACAAAATTTTTTCCATGGAACGCCTTCTCTGGAGGTGAGAGCTTAGTTAGGTCATATAAATAGGAGTAACCTAGTGTTCTTGAGGATGTGTATACATTTTTGTTGGAGCAGTTGTCGCAGGTTTGATGAATCACTATCACTCTAGCTAGTGATTATGGGGAGCTCTTTGTCCTGAGACTGTGATGCGCAACAATCCATCTATATGCATTCTTAGGTTAGGTGGGAGGTATTACAAACACCAATCGGTCAGCGATAATTTAGAGAACACGCCTGAGTGCAACTCAGAGATTCCTTTGCTAAGTGTACAAAGAGCTAAGAATCCAGGAGATTGGTGTCGATTAATACAGTTCAAACCATCGTGCAGCGCTCAATTAACTTGTTAGGAGCGTCGGAGAGTTTTAGAGTTTTATGCGGGGATGGAGCTTGAAACTGTACGCATGCGGAAAGATCAATGTTGTAACTCAGACCACGAACTAATCAGAAAACCGACCCAGGACTCTTTCTCCCCTTGAAAAAAGGCTCTACTTAATGTCATTGGGAATGTAAAAGGCAAATATCAGTAATGCGAGCATGACTAAAAAGGTTTTGAGAGAGGAATGTTGTCCTTCACAATGCACAAGAATAGATACACGGAATTACTAAAGTGTTTGGGTGATTCATTTATCCAAGACGCGATAGGAAGTTACTAGTATGAGGGCTGTGACTACCATTGAGGAAACGTGTCAAATGAGTTACTTAAGTATTTAGGTAGCATCGGTGAAAGGCATCTGATATCATGTATAATTGAACTAAACAATGAGAGGCTATACACGGCTTATTCGCATTTTTCAGAGGTGCCCTAAGGTCAGGTGTAGATATGGACCGGTTTAATCAATGAACCGGGGTTTGGGCGGGTCAATGTGATGGACCAGCGTATACCGGGGCCTCTGGTTCTCTCCGGTCCAATCCTAATGGGTAGGTTATGTTGGGTAAAGATCTCATAACTGAAGGAGTGGGTAAACTATTTGCCAGGTTTTTGGTACTCAATGAAGAGGTTTACTCTGATCGTCCTATTTGTTGGGATCAATGACAAACAAGGTGTCTATGGACTACTGCGAACCGATAGACCCATCTGAGGACTTCGGATGCCCGTTCATGTATCCACCTTAGGGTTGTCTCCGGGGTTGTTGCTGACCTCAGATCTGAGTGAAAACGACAGGCTTGACTAGATTTAAGGCGAAGTGGCCTCGAGTAGCTTTGTTGACTAACTTTGGAGAGCAGGCCTGATATCTCAATTGCATTTATGGCGACTCGCCTTTCAATCCTCGAATTGAGACGTAGAGTTATGTATTTTCCTGTTGCATTACACTTTGTTGTGGGTGCAATCGTTTATGTTCATGGTAGTGGTACTATTGTGTGGCGGCCACAAGAGCACACATAGCCGCATCAGGAACATGTTAACTATTATAGACGCTTGAGGAGTTGTTTATTAATATTGAGACACGCATTACACTGTGCTTTGTTCTCTAGGATATTCTAGATGAAAGATCATGTTCTTTATTCGTGGAATTTCTTCGAGACTCGTCGTCAAAGTTCTGACGAAGGTTCACCATTATGGTTGTGCACTCCACAAATTGTTACGATACAGCCCTGGTCACTAGTAGTTTTTTGATGGTCTGGGGGAATTTAATCTAAGATCTCCCCGAGAGTCGATAGTGTTACGTGCCGCTCAAGGTTGCTATTGGAGCGTCATACTGACCCACCAGTAAGGTACTTTTATGCATGGCGCATTGGATAAATTTGCGCATATTCGATGGGCTTGGTCGAGTTATAGGTATGCCAACTCTTATAAGGTTACTTGTTCTCCGGGCCAATGCACGAACATCAGAGTTAATGGCGTAGCGCAGTGCGAAGAATAGAATGAGGAACGTATTAATGTTGCGAATGATAAAGTAGGTAAAACACATGAGACAATTCTCACTGTTGACTTGGGAACTACAAATGACCAGTAAGATTATGTTGAGTGTGCAATTGTAAGTTAGAATCAATGCGATGAGAGTGGAGAATAGCAGTTTCCTTATAGGCCCGCAGGAATGGGATGCCGCACCTACGGAGATTTCAATTACCACAGCACGGAGCCCCTCAACCAATCCCACCCACCGTAAATCGCTAAAATATTGTATGATGTCGCTTGGTGTTCACTTGAGGTAGCATTTCTTAGCTGCCGCCCCGCAAAGCTGCTCAAGAATATCAAATACACTTGGGATCGGTCACCTTTAGGCTCAAGCACATCAAACAATGGAGTATGTAACATGTATTACTCTGTCGGCAGTATGTTAGATTTCTCTAAAGGGATAAAACTCTTAAAGCATTCGGCTTTGAAGTCTAAGATTAATTGCATCGAGTCAACTTGGCAAAATGTGGATTTCAATTTGTCCATTTCCTAAACTTAGGGTCCTTCCTCAACCTCATGGGAAAGGAGTTATTACAGCCAGGAGATAATTTAAAGACCTTAGCCTCATTTTCAAGACAGTCCGATTGTACCAGCGTGCTATATCTGAATAAAGTCTCTCCAAACCAACATAAAAATAAACGTTTATTTCCATGGTTAAGAGAGCTGTGTAGCGGTTGGATCACAAAGATGTAGGTAATGTTGGAATCTAATGATAGGTCTATTTGTACAATTTGGGTCTCTAATGATGAGGATGATGTGTAGTTGTCACACTAAAAGATTGAAGATTATTTGCTTAAATGTGGATCTCAGCAATAATGAGTTAAGGTTATGTGAACACCTTTGACAAGCTGGGTACCAATATTAGAAAAAGTACCTTGCTATCTCATTAATAAGCAATAATGCTGACACAAATTATAGGAGTGGAGAGACCTCAACACATTATTCGCTTATATTTTTTTAATGGAATTACTCTATATTTGTATAACTGTACAAGACACATCACTGATAGCAGATTGTCTATATCTCCCCTCGAAAATAAAAGGTCTGCCTTTGGTATAGTCATCTCAATGCACAATTGTGAAATCTCTGTAGCGCATACTGAATGCCTCGAGAAGACAGGGTATCCAACTACAGAACTCAGCTACAGTGATGTACAGAATACAGATACCCTTGAGTCAAATGTCTGTTGGAAATTTGAGCCGAAAGAGTGGTTCGCACATAGTTTAAGACAGAAACGCATAATTCTTTTATCCACATTGGCTTGTTTATCCTTCACTCCACACCTTCGGTAATGGTGTTAGAACTTTTTCCACATGGTTGATCTAATGGGCAGCCATAAATTGCCCCTGTGCCTGGCCTTACACCTTTACATCTTTGTGCCTCTTCCCGACCTATACATGTTACATAAATGCATCATTGCGTTAATCTTAGTATCACTTTGCACCTCTTGCCCTCACCCACTTATAGGACTTATCCGATACTTATATACACGCGGCACGTTCACTCAATATTCCTGCCTCGTTCAACAACTGTGCAACACAACTTTTGAGGGTACAATCGTATCTATTCACCCACGTTAATTGGCGACAACTCCCGTGAACTCTGCAACTCCACATAGTACTTTGGTGGCAATTCACGCTTAAACCAGACCTCGATGACTGATACAATACGTTGATGCATTACAAAAACCCAATAATTGCGATCAATCTTCACGTCTCCTAAACCAGAATCACTTATGACGTTTCTTTAACCTAGGCTAAATTAACCGGACCCAGAATTCATTAGAACCACCCAGGTGGTATCAGGTTCAAAATAGGATGAAGTAGAGCGGGAGCATCTCCCTTTAGTTATGGCCGGACACTTCACAACCTTGCCGGCAGTAATCCACATTAAATTAGTCTCTGCTGTAACCTATTTCAACCTATGTGGTGAGACTCTGCCACTTTAATCCCTATGATAAGTAAGACCAGCAGGGTGGAGTATTTGCTTTGTATGTCTGAAATCTCATTCCACTCACTGATGCTCCTGAACACTGTGCAGTCACCGTTAATTCAATATTCACTCTTTCAGTGTAAATGTATTTATGAACTATAATGTATTTTAATGGGCGTGACATCTAATTCTTTATACAATAATCAGCGTCTTTCGCTAAAATTATTCGTTTCTAGTTATAAGATAATTAACTCTGGCACTCCTCTTCATATTTCTAACATAGGCGTACGTTTATCTATAAAGTGAGTTCCACTAATATTTTAAGTTTAATGGACACATGATTATAGTGCGCCGAGCACATTTACAGTTTGACAGTCGTGTGTCCCCTCGCAGTGGACAAAGACCGCTATGCCCGCATTAGGGAGGTGGGTATAACATAGTGACAGGGTGTCTACTCACCCGCCACAGCCCAGCAGAACGTGGGGAGCGCCCGGTGTTTTCACAAAAAGTGGTTGCCCGCCTGCTGAGAAGAAGGCCACAGATCCACTTTATCAAAGGGCCGTGCCTCGTGGCAGTGTCTATGAATAGATTTTTTCGATCGGCTCCTCCCGCACTGTCGGGTGCTTTTTTTTATCCTCGCCAGTTGGTAGGTCTTCGTCATCTGTCTGTCTTTTGTTCTTTGTTTTTCTGGCTAGTTTCGTTTCTCGTTGTCTGTTTCCTCTTTTGTTCTCTGCCTGTCTGCTTTTTCTTTCTTGTTGTTTTCACTTCGTGGCTGGGTTCTATCGTGTTTCGTTTTCCTTCCGCCAAGTCCAGAGCGGTCACAGCTCTCCTGCGTTCGGACATCGCATGTAATGTTCGGAGGAGTTGGTTGGGGCAGTTTTGGGTTTCTTATAGTTGTGCACAATCCTATCACCGCGGGTGGGGGAGGATGTACACGTTTGAAGTGCCAGCCGCTACCTATTCCCCAGAACTGGTGCGCCGGCCGCTCAGCAGTTGGTCCTTACCCCCACTTCACTGTGTCGGTTGCCTATCCCGTCCCCCGCTTACCCACTCGCCCACCCTCGCAGCTGGCGCCCGCGCGCTCCGCCCGTACTCCCCACTGCCGCCGTTGTCCGCTCGCAAGGCCCATCAGTTTTCCATGCGAGCGTCCATGCCCTGCTGCTAATCTCAGCTTTTATACGAGCCACAGGGCTGCACGGCTACGGCCCCCGTTGAGAGAATGGTGTTTCTGCGGTGGGTGGGTTCTAGCAAGAGAACCGACATGCGATGTGATTCCGGGCGCTTGTGTCCGGATAACGAGCAGCGCCAGGGTGGCGACGCCGGTTTCTCCGCTGCATTTCGGCTATGGCATCGACACCGGGCGGTGGTGCAGGCACGGGGGCAGACTTGCTGTTTGCTATGAGGCAGTGCACTGCAGGACCGCCCGGCCGCTCTGCACCAATGATCGGGGTCAGCTTTTGTGTCCCACGAGCACCGGCACGAGTAGGCCTGGTGGTTCCAACAGTTTGAGTCAAAGATCCGCGGAAGTCTATATCTGAAATGCGGTCAGTAGAGCGCGGTGGTTCTGCCGTCGGTGTGTGTGTGAGGGGACGTGGGGGAAGGGGCGGGGATGCGGTGGGAGGCATTGTGGCCCGAGCGGGTCCTGCTGGACGGCCTCGTAGCCGGCACGTACCGCTTCCTGGAGAGTAGGTCTCCGAACGCAGGACAAAGAACTTTAGTAATACGGCTGAGGCATTGCCATTTGCAATAGCTGGGAGTGTATTCATTGTTTATTCGGCCGGAGATTCGGAAAGTAAAGCGAGTAGCTTTGACGGCAGCCGTATCGCCGGCGTAGACCGAGGAGTTAGCAACGGGGGTGAGTAGTGGTCGTGGGGGTTGTTGGAAGACGCGAGGTCGCACAGGCGGAGCGAGCGAGTGGTGCTGTTAGCGACTGTGTCGCTGTATCCTCGGTTTAGGAGCGCTGTTTTACACTAAGCCCAAGTGATGAACTGGAGTTGCGCATGTTCGCCGTAGTCAAGCGGGTGTGCCCCAGACGACCCATTCCCCACTATGGTAGTGGATTCGGGTACCTGACTTGATTGCGCACCGTTCGTCGGTTGCAGTACGATCCAGCCGACCGCCTCGGGGTTGCGCGATCGCAGCACCGGGGGGGTGTATGGAAGTCTTTATGTCTAATGCGACCGGCCGTGCAGCGAACTTGTGTACCGTGCTTTCGAATTGAACGTAGCCCCCTAATCTACTTTTGAAGCCCCTGACCTAGATGTCCTCTTGCCTTACTTGCTGCTCTGGGGGGATTCCTCTATTCGCGTCAAGGTAGCACCTCTCTTCCATCGCTAACAGTATCATCAATCACCAGTCAGTGTTGCGTTACACTGCAGCGGACCGCAACACTTTGTTTCAGACGACTCGCACCTCCTCTTCTCCTCGTCAATCTCTCCCTCGCGGTATTCGGTGTGTGTGAGTTGTCGACACCCACAGTCATCTGAGTGAGAACTCACCTTGTTGACTATTGCTTCTGCAGATGGAGCGATATAGAAGCTGGATCGCGGTAGGCGCCGTGCCATGTTCTCCCAGATCCCTCGCTGTGTCGGCGGCGGGTGTTCTCACCTCGTCGTATTTTAGTGTATTCTTAGCAGGATTACTGGTGGTGTGTGGAGGGCCGCACGTGGAGCGATGGCCTTCGTTGCAGTGTGAGCTGCCCAATTGGGCTCAGTCCGAGCGTGGTACGATGCGCAGTGTATGTGTCTATCCGGCCCTGTCCTAGTCCGGTGTCGACGGCGACGGCGCGGGACGCTATGCTGGCCCCTGGCAAGGATCTGGCTTGGTGAGCTCCCCGATGTTTCCCCCCTGGCTTGGTTCACGGTCCGTCAGTTATTACGTGCCGGGCCCTCTTTTCGTCCCCCCCCTTCCGCGTTCAGCGTCGTTTATAACCTCGCTGCGTCCATGCGTTGCCCGCTGGCGGGCAACATGCCGCGTGTGCGCTGGGCTGGGTTGTCACGGTGTCCTCTCGGCGCCACCCAAGTTGCGGACAGTGGGCATGGTAGGGAGTGCTCCACCTGCCCTCTCCCTCATTGCACCCCGTCGGCCATCACCCTTTGAGCTTTTTGCGACGTCTCTTCCTGCATTTCGGAGGGCCCGGGGTCTTGGGGGCATGCGAATAACTTATGCCAGATTAGAAGCGCTCCCGGTGTGGGCTAGGTCGCATGCGTTCGTGACACGGGGGCTGCGTGGGACACAGGCAGGCTGGTGGGGGGGTGTGGTTGGGCGTATCCGCGTCCGCCTAGGCGGACAAGTGCCGGCAACCAGAGCCGATACTATAGGCGTGGACACCCTCGTAGCGCGCCGCTGGAGCTCGAAGCCTTGGCGGTGGTCTCCTCGTCCAGCGGTCACTTGTGTGCTGCACGGTTGCAGCCCCAATCGCCCGTGATCGCATAGTTGTCCGCCGGATTTTATTGCGTGTCGGCTACTGATCTTGTGAACCTGCGTTCCTTCTTCCCCCTCACAGTCTCTGGAGCGCGTCGGCACAGCCCCGGCGGACGGTCCTCTGTTGGCCGCTCCCCATTATACGGGTTCTGCTGCCTGTGTCGTCCGTAGGTTCTGACAAATTGCTCTTCAACCGTTGGATCTCAAGGGTGGCCTCCCGCTTTTCTGTGTGTGGCGGGGCGGGGCCGGGGACGGGGTACGTCCTTGCTGACGTTGGGCAGGAATAGCTTGTTTCGAGTCATAGTACACCGTCCTATCAGTGTACAACACGAGATTTTCGTCCCGCGGACGTAACCTGTGGTGCCCTCTTTTATCCCCTCGTGGGGCCCGTGGGCTGCTCTATGTACCTTGAGTGGGTGGTCGTTGTGCTCGTGTTTTGCGGGTGGGAAGAGTTTTCAGAACCGCCTTGGCTACCCGGGCAGTATGGAGCCTTGTATATAGTGCGTGGAGATGCCAAGGAGGAGTGCGCTCCTATGCGCGTCCAGATGCTGGCAGCCGCCGCCAACCGTGGACTGTTGGTCTGACCTAGCCGCAGGCTAAGTGTCGAGTGACTGAGTGAATGAGATGGACGAGGAACAGCAGGCGTTAATTCCGCCCTTCATTCTATGTTCACCCGTCCGGTGTGGACATAAGGCTCGGATTATTTCCCCCACGAACCTTCCCGGGAACCAAAGATTACGCGTGGGGTCGTGTGCAAGACTGCGGGCTGCAAGACCGATTCGCTTGACGCACCGTAGACGTGGCGAATCCGGCGTTGTCGCCGTCGACCGCTGGCCCACTCTTGAACTTCTTCTTTCGCGGCGCGCCTTGCCCTTGGTCCGGCCCGTCGAGTCGTTGCACTGGTTTGCGACTTGCCGGTCCCTTGGTCGCGCGCCTCTGGTCCCGGTTTTCCTGCCTCGCCGTCCTGCGGTGTGAGACTATGTTGTCCTCTGATCGGCCGGAGACTCCGACGTCTCCTCCTTCTTCCACTGGACCATGAAGGAACTTCCGCCGGGCGTCTTCCCTGCAACCAACAACAACTGCGCACCGGAATGAGGAGATAAGCAGCGCCCATGAGTGATCCCGTCCCCTCACTTGCACCAAATCTTATGTCATCGACAGTGGTTCGGGGAGGAGGAGAGTGGATTCGTCAGGCGGCGAGGCAGGCCGCGGGGTCCCCGCGACAGCCGGATACGGCACGTCCCGGTAGGACCGATTGCCACGCTTCCGGTTGGGCCTGCAGGTCGCCTTAGAGCGAGCGAGATTGGTCGTGTAGTGCTGGGCAGCCGACGCGCGGTCGGATGATGGGGCCTGCACGCTGGGGGCCGCTGGGGGAGCGGTTTGGTTTCCGCGGTGTAGTGTGCCTGCCGACACCCGCCGGGAGGCACAGCCGCGTCGGCACGGAGCCGGAGGCGTGAATGGGGGAGCTTCAAAGCCTGCCGAGTGAGGCAGGGAGCTTACTGTGTGTAACCGCCTGCCGTTCGTATTCATCGCCCATGGTGCGCCCCCGCCGCGCGCTCTCGGGCGGTCGGCGTCCACTGATGCCTAGTGGGTGTGGGTGTGGGGGTCGGCACTGCCCACTGGCACTCGCGAGACGCTGAGGCGTTTTCTTGACTGTTGCGCGTGATAATGATTCGGGGGGAGCGCCCTTCGCTTCCGATGAGTGGAGCGGAGGAGGGAGCCTTGTTTCTCAAACAAAAATATATCTCTCTATACTCTTGATAATTTCTGCCAAGCTTTGAAAACAAATCACTGATTCAGACCGCCTAAGGCCCAAGACAAGCCCTAGGCCATCATAGTCGCTCCACGTCAAAACCATTGTTCGTTGTTCTCCTTACTACTTTAAAGTGCTTACTAACTCTTAAAACAAGACTCTAAGACTGTCCGCCAGAAAGCTAGTTTATTCTCAATTGCCCATTTAATCGGGAGTTACCCAACCGAAACAATATAAAACCAAGGGCTTGTTTGCCCTCACACCTGCACCCTTGTGATTAGACTATGTAAACTCATTCAGGCGAAATATCTCCTGACGTCTACATTCAGTGAACATACAGTTTTCTGGCTGTTCTCCGGACAGGCCAAGACGCGTTTGTTTTCAGGCCCTATGTTTTGGTCTCCCTAGACCGGCTTCTGTGCTTTGGGACCCACGGTTGTCACGGCCTTGGGATTCTCTTTTTCCATTCGGCTTCATGTTCCTCCTCGGCCACGCACAGAGAGACGCCCGCGCCCTTGGGCTGACACTGCAATCGCGCGGCGCTCCTATCCCGTACGAGTGTGCCCCCTTCATCACTCGTTTCAGGAGGGCTCCCGACGAACAGCAGTATACATCTACATGTTTTTACACGAGATACTCATTATGCGCATTGCCTATCTTCTGGGCCCCACCGGGAGAGTCCCTTGCAGAGTACCGACCAACCGTCAAATCGAGTGTGGCCTGCTGCACCATGCATACTAACTTCCCGCTGGCATGCAGCTCCAAAATTATCCCTCCGTAGAGAGCCCGTTGATGATAAGTCCCAATTGGACTCGAAATCTGAAACCTGCCATCATTTTTTGTCTTCCCGCAATGAGATAGACGGGCACAACGGGATGACTTTTTCCTTTCCCTGTCACATGCTCATACTTCACATCATTTCTAGGAGCCGGTATACGAGTGCTCATAGGTGTAGCAATTATGCGGGTTTTTGTCCCCCGTTGTCGTTAATAAAACTTTGGTTGTTTTCTTGGCTTTTTCTTTTCACCGGACCTTATCAGATTCTCTGCTGTCTTTTCGTTATCCTCATAAGGGATACGCCCACGCACAGCTGTTCCCAATAAACACATGTACTAGTCCAAAAATGTGCTTACTCTCCAACCTTTAAAAAAAAAAAGCCACATCGGTGAATAGGAATTACCTCTCATTTTAATCCAGTCGGAAGCATGCACGCCTGGCTGCTGTGTCTGAGACATGAGAATCATCGCGAAGGTTGCATCTTCTGGCTTGGGCAATGTCACCATTCTGTCCTTGCACTACGGAAATGCCTCCTCTGACCATGCTGTTTAAGATTCCCCTAGGCGCATCCTTCCCAACGGTATAGACTGCATCCAAATATTTCGTTACAGAATTAATCACTTGCTGCTCCGATCTAGTCCCTGTCATCTTTCGTGCTCTTTTCGCCATAACAACGTGATCCGGAATATCCCACTCATCCCCACTTTAATCTCTCTAACCATTGGCTTACCTGTATACTTTACTTCGCGAATTCAGGGGTTACACAATATCGCGTAGTAAAACATTTCAAAAGCTCGTGCGTGCCCTACCCCGGGCTTTCCTTCTCAGTCAGTGACATCCAGGATCCTTCCATACTTCCTCGCGTCAACTTCTCTTGAAGTCTTCGGATTCCAGTTCCCAAACAAGGGTCTAGCTGCCAGAGTGCAAAGTAAAGATATATCGTTCTCATTTGTTTACATTATGGTACCAATTGTTGGCATACATCAAAGACATGTATTGTGACAGGTCGCTTTGATTTGCCCTCATCTCCCCTACAGCAAGTACTGAATGGAGACCAGTCTCTCTACCAAAAACCACCTTCTGTTTTTGAAACATCTAACATCTGGGTGTTTTTCTAAAAGATAATTCTTAAAGACTGCTATCTTTTTTTTAACAAGTGCTTTAACCTATGAACCTGTCTGAATTAATGACTCTTTGATAAAATTAAAAAACCAACAGATTTTCTATTACTCCTTTAAATGTGAGGTTGAGCTAGCAAAGACTGATAATAGAAGAAACATTAAATACAAAAGAAAATCGGCAAATAAAGCCAGGAGAGAGAGACTACAAAAGAACCAAAAACCAAAACCAACAGAAGCTAACACAGTGAGAAATCCGTTTAGATTTGACTGCGATTTTTCTTGGAGTTGTCTGTTTACTTTGTGGCTTAAACCTGTCATTGTCACGTGATCGGTTGTGTGTTTTTTAACTATTATATTCTGATAATAATGGGGTTTGGAACACTTTATATCGTAAAGCGCCTTACGAGTAATTAATTTAATTATTATAGGTGCGCTATATAAATTGCATAATTAATCAATGAAAATGATAATGACGTTGCTGCGAGTGCTGAGATCGAAAAATCCCTCACATGTCAGCTGTTCCTCACATGGGTATAAGTCGGGCTGTCTCACACTGGAAAATGTAAGTAACAATAATGTTACACAGTCAGGAGGTCAAGGACCGGTCACAGGTCGGATGCTTACTTCTCCTAGAACGCTGATACCACCTCTGGTATGTCTAGGGGTCCGTTATTGCCAAACTCATTGTATTCTGTTTGGGACTGATTGATCGCTTTTGTTATGCTCACTTTATCATTTTTAAACAATGCCACAAGGTACATGTGAGTTGCAGAGTTCGTGAATTGTAGATCTATTGCACGGACAAATAGCATTAAAATACCAGATAGTGTCTACATTGATCATTGCAATAAAATTACCAGATTTAGCATAAAATATACAATGAATGTGAATTATAGATTTGCAGTCTGTTAAATGAAATTCTTTTAAGTTACCAAGTTCTTTTCTGTACATCTGTAGCGAGTTCTGCATTGTCTTTTACTGAGTTCAATGCGATAATACAATGTGCAGGTGTATACAGGATATAAGTACATGTGTATGTTGATGTGGTCTGCCATACAAAAATATTCCATTAAAAAGATTTGTATCCCATTTATTGCAATGCAATGATCAGGTATTCAATATTGACCCAGCTGCAGCATAACCTCTCATTGACCCAG
>CAJDSM010156424.1:0-18891 GCA_903981925.1 Ostrea lurida
ACTAAAGCCACAGACTGCGAAAATGTGTTTAGCAAAACACAAATCTGCTTTAGATGTTTTACTAAGTGAGGTTTTGCATGTGTCAGGAACTGATCACAATTTTATCAATAACACAGGACTTGCTTTAAATGAATCTTTAGCTACAGCAACGGAGAGGAATAGAATTCCTGTATTGCTGACGAATGCAAGAAATAGAGTATACAAATTAAAGAAGGGTTGTGTTATCGATCGGGATGACAAAGTGGGACAAAATGAGATTGAATCCAAAACAAGGTAAATAAATGAAATTGGTATGTGCAATTTGAATGTAGATGTGCCAGATGAACACAAAACACGAGAACAGCTTCTCAAAAACAATAGCAGTCTATTTGCAGAAAAAGATTTTAAACCATACTTAGATAAGACCGCTTGCTCATGGCGTCTTACCGTCATACAGAACTCCACTTAACAAAACAACAACTTGTCTGTAAGTAGCATGATATTCCATTTAACCCTTGTAGACTTTCGGCTAATATGGAAAATAACCTTCATCCATCACATCCTTAAGAATTCCGAGGAAAGGGTTTTTCCAGTTGTGTGCAGAAGTACGCAGGTCTTTTCTAATCATGCTGAACTTTAAGGTCACACGAAGTTCGATTATCGTGTATCATAGTCTTGTTAATAAACTATCTTGCAATGTTAAATCGTCGCCTGCAGTCTATATAATGTTTCTAAGTGCCAAATTCTGTAAAAATTGAGTTAGCATGTACCGTTGGATTCAGCAAGCAAGATCTATCTACAGATGACGTCATTTTTAATTTTTATAACAACAATGTGTTATTGACAGTATATCTTTTTGTTCTATCTACCATTTTGGTACAAAACTCATTAATATTAAACGTGTAATCTCCTATTAACCAATCAAATGCATGACCAAGTTCACATGACACATGCTGTTGAATAGCAAGATATAGGGAAGCAGGAAGTCTGGATGTGGATAATGTTTAATAAGGCATAAACTAATGTAATACTAAATTTTACTTGTCGAAGGATAACTTTAAAATACCAATGTTTCAAAGATTTACTACCTTCTAAAACTGGTTCTCTATAGAAACAGAGTTTTTAATCCAAATAACCACTTCGGAAAAAAATTTTGAGTTAAACATTTGCGTTAAAAATCGAAGCAAATTTCTTTACTAGCAAATTATAGGAGAGAAGGAACTTAGATTATAAACGATGTGTACACTGAACGATAAAAAAATACCTGCAAGAGTGGTTTAATTCTTTGGAATGACATAAGTTCTTTATGTACTATTAAGCATCCCCTCCTAAAAACACATATGTTTCATGGAGTTTACCCGAAGGCAGTACATAGCTTGTTGGAAGCGTCAAAACCATTAAACTCAAATAATATGAAAATATCTTTAATTCTTTAAAATAACTTTTCATTGCCTGACGTACAAAAACTCTTTAAATGATTAATGATATCTGCAATTCTGAATCATTGCCATAATTCGAATTGCTGAATCATCTTTAATCTTTTACTGACAATTGAATCGCCACTAATTATCGTACAGTTGCGCAAACTGAACACTTAATGCACCTCTTCAATTTGAATTATCTGATATCTTAATTCAATTTAAGAGCTATATCTGTCAATCATTGCTCCTTCCATTGCATCAATGATATCATTCCATTAAAGAGATCATAATCCTTTTTCGAAGCAATGGGGAGAGTGGGCGGTGTTCACAGTATCCACAATGACATGCTGATCTCGTTTAAGGTGGTGGAATAGTTGCTCTCTTTGAAAAAATTAATCCAGCATTAATTCCATATAAAAGCTGGAAAAATTAAAGCATTCTTCTATGTATAAGATTATTATCATTTAAATCATTTATACCAACATCAAATTAAAGTTAACGAGCAAATAATTCACCACATATTGATAAACACGATCAATGGAATGATGGAGGAATAATTAAAATTTAATGTGCATAGTTAATGATTATTGAATTGTTCTTTCAAATGAATTAGTTATAGAAGTTCATTAAGGAATAGTCAATATTTTTATGAAAATGACACACTAAGTATCGCTTACGAAAGTTAAAATTCTCAATCTTTAAAGTGAAAACCACTGGGCATGCTGGAATAAAAGCTTCATTTTTAAAAGAAAACAAAGATAACGATAAAGTGATCAATCTGCAATCCCCAAATAGAATTGACAAAACTAGAGATCCTGAGCAAAACACGGACCCCTGGACACACCAGAGGTCGTGATCTCGGGTGCCTAGAGAGGAAGTACGGCACCCCCTGTTAGACCGGTCAACACCATGTCGTTGAGCCCATAATTCTTAATAACGCGTAAACGAAACAGAAAATCCTAGTTTCTAATTAGTGTATGAAAATAAGTATTGACCCAATGGACAGGTCATACTTGGCACCACTGTATCGCATTATAACGACCATAGAATTTTTGCAAACGCTGCCTATAAACGGAGAACTATAACAACAACTTGTATGAAGTAGCCTGCCTCGATTCGAAAACTGAATCATTACGAAGAACATTCTTGCCGGTATCGAATAAGTGAGAGACCTTAACACATATGCAAGTGATAATGGAATATACTACATAATATAGGAAGTGATGATAGAGAAGGAAACGAAATGCGTCTATTTATCATACAGTTAAATTTCCAATATTGCCCGGTTAATCTCCATATAAGACAAGGGATATTCAATCTGATTTGACTCACGGATTGACCCGATTTACCTGATCAAAACAATGGGTCTAATGGGTACGGAGTGGACCGTGCGACCAGGGAATTGTTTACTCCTCCTAGCACCTGATCTCCACCGGTCTGGTTGTGTCCAGGGCTTTTATTTGCCCAACTTCTTGTTTTATTATTCTGTATGGATTACGAGATCTGATCACTGTTCGTATATAGTGCCTTTACAGTCAATAAATACCAATACGAAGGGCCAGACCATGGAAGATGCCTCTGCCTGTTTTTTATTCTAGGTGCTGGGTTATTGAATAAACATATGAAAGAAATCATTATCAGTAGTAGAAATATGAAAATTTAAATACATCAGTAACACTTAATTTATTCGGTTGCTAAATCTTAGCTTTAAAAGTCAGGAAGAAAACTCCACAAATATCCGAAATAGGAATGCAAAGACTCTTGCTGTTGCATGCTGAAACACATGCCTGCGCAAGACAAGGAAGAAATAAGTATTCGAACTGAAATTATCAAGCCTGTTTAATGAGCAAAATGATCAAAATTTTGTGGCAAAATAACGATAATTTGCGAACGTTAATGACTTATTGATACTGCGGGTCTAATTGTATTGCTATTGAAACATTGACGTAATGACATTGCTTGCTGCAATTTTGTTGCTGGGAAAATATTGTAAATCAATTGAACTGATTTAAGATGATGATGAATACAAAGCGAAGCTTAAACATGTGTCAAACGTAACATAATCCAAACAACATATCACAAAATCGAGTGTAGGGCAACCACGGACCTTCCGACAAAAAGCGAAGGTAGGATAGGTGCCAGAGAGAGTAAGCGATCCTCTGCGACGGTCACACCCGCCGAGCCCTTTTACAATGTTTCCATTGAACTGATGTTGATTTGTCTTTGGAAATGAGTATATATTGAAATGCAATTGGTTATTGAAAAACAGACTATTGTTTCGCCATAACTTATTTTCAAAACTACAGTGCTGTTATTTTAATTAGTTGATTTGTATTTGCAGTAGTAATGGCTCTTGTTATCATTGTATTTGTTATTAGTTTTTTTATACTGTTCTATTTTGATTTTCAAAACTATTTGAATGACTTTTATTGTAATCATGAAAAATGCATAGGAAATGGTTATCATGTATTATTTGTACAGAAAGTATTTTCTAACGCCAAAGAATGAAAAAAAAAAGTTTCTATCAATAACTTCTAAATGTTCTATTCCAATAACATTTTAATTCTAAATAAATCCAAAATTCCAATCAATTGTTCCATGTCCATTTTTAAGATCTAAATCCATCTATTTCTGTTAATTCTTTCAAAAAAAACTTATGTTTGTTTTTTTTTTAAAATATATGACTAAATAGTCAAGTTCATTGGGCGGATTTTTGATATTTGCAAATTCAATCCCGAAGAGAAATACAAACCTCCAAACTTGTTGAAGCCCATTTTTCCCAAAATTTTACAAAGGTGTATTTAAATATATTCTCAGGGCGACGAATATGCAGTTGTACCCTGTTAAAATTCTTTGAGGAATAATATCAGATATATTACCTGGTTGTGGAAAATATAAACGTGATTGATGTGCGAAAGAATTTAATGTTTGCAGCAATTTTAATACCCGAGTTCTTGAGTTACCTTTCTTTGTAAAGAAGCAAATGGGCATACACGCTATATACGGAAACACTATTCAGTTTGTTTTCCATTACATCAAATAGAATTCTGAAGGGATTGAGATGATCTGTGCGTGTTCCAATGTTAATACTATGATTATCTGTTAATGGAAGATTTCAATTCGGATGATTTTATGGATAAGAAATTGTGAGATGTACATTGCAGTATGATTGCCCTTAAAGAAAGACTCGCTGATGCTTCAGGGCTTGTCTTATGCGTTGGACCTTTGTGGAACACTGGACCCTGATTCTCTTATTGTTGTGAACATATGTGACATCAGTTAAGTACAAATTGTGCAACCAGCAGCAGTTCCTTTTTTGGCTTCTAATTGATTATACACACAATGTCGGTGGCGGTTTGATAACTTACCGTTATAAAATATCGCCTATAATCCTCAGAATATAGGTTCACATCGTCATGATATTGCTGGTGGTCTTAAGTCAACAGTGCTATCATAATTCCGTTGTAACACAAATTATCAACTTAAGTCATGCATGTGATGATTTGTTTCAATTATGATACCCTTTGTTAGTTTCATTTTCCTACTAATTTTGACTACGGGTATTCAGTTTACTTTATTTCGACTGAGCGGCTCACGGCGGGTGTGACCGGTCAGACGGGGATGCTTACTGCTCCATGGCACCTGATCGCCTTGCTTATCGTCGAAGGGCCCGTGTTGCCCGTACACTTCGATTGTGGTATGTGGTTTTTTGGGACTATGTTTAACGTTTGATACTTTGGTACTTCGCGATTCTATATCATCCTATCACAAGAAGCATGCCATGCGTATGATGAATTTTAAGCGAGGGCCAACTACTCAACCAAAAAGTTGAGTTGCAGGGTTTATAACGAATCTTGTTTAAGTCATCATTTCGCAAATAATGATTTTTTGCGATAACAATTGATCCAAGAAGTCATATTGTGATGATTTGTTTCATACCCCCTGTTAGACTGTGCATTTCGTACTAGATGACGACGGGGAACCCCGTTCACTTTGTTTCAACTACAGGTTCACTGTGAGTGTACGGTCAACAGAGTGATGGCTTACTCCTCCATGGCACCGGATCCTGGCCTTGCGCTTTTGTCGAGGGTCGGTTATTGCCCAACACTCTATATTTCGTATTTATGTGGTTGGGCCTATGAGCTACGTTTAATACGATTGTTTCACTTCGCCTATTTATATCGTACAAGTTATATAATAGGGGTTTACTTGGGGGAAATACTTCATTACCTTAAACGCATCAAGTTATTCTGGGAGTTGATTTGCCAGAAGCAATCTGCGCCGTTAATTCTAATTCATTCACCTAATATTGTGGTTCCGGTTTTGGTGCGACTCAGGTCGTCCGATTCGTCTGTTGGATTCCTAATGGATACGTAAGGTGTGCTCTCGTGTTAGCTTGACTATCTTTATATTCTATGAAGCAGGAACGTCGCTGATATCTATATAACTTCTTTATCAAAGGTAATAACTCGCGAGAGATTTGTAATGCGATTAGTCTATCAACCAAGTCCTACTTTCTACTTAGCAATACGTACCGGCGAGCTGTAGAATAACCGCCAATAGCTATGACCAAAGGGCTTCCGCCGACCCTGACATATTTGCACTTCCGCACCGGATGCCTCTTCGCCTGACTCCAATCAGGAATTCTCTGCAATCGATCTGACTCATTTGCATAAAATAGTACACTCATTAACCACCCATTCGGGTGCGCGTAAGTTATTCTATTCGCCATGGAAGTCATTGTGATACGAACGACTAAAAGCAGTAATTTCATTAGCCTATGACGTAGCACGTAAGAATTGGCATTAATTACCGTTACTGCTAGTGTCATATCATCGTGGGCTAAAAATACTACACATTGCGTTGAACAAATACCATGTGCACTTCAAAACCATCTACTATGACATTGCTGAATCTGCAGAAACGTTACGGGACATTAAAGGCCGGGATTGCTGACCGAGTGCAATAACTCTACACGGGGTGGGGCGATTTACGGGGGCAATTAATTGCATTATTAGGAAGATAGACACACCTCCCACGTGCCATACAAACGTAGACACAGTGGAGCTATTAAATAGAGTCCCTGCATATTAGCACATCCACGTGTTACATAGATATTGACAATATGATTTTTAAGGAAGTAGGTCCTTGAGCTTTTTGAGAGCACGTGATCTGCGAGATTGCGTGTATCTAAATATTTTACTGGTTTCAATACTAATCACCAGTGGTGGTATAAATATCACTGATCTATAGTTGGAAGCCTATTCACGTTTGATAGAATTTGTTGTTCAATTCAATATTTGGAAACGGGTGTTGGTATAGTGACTATATTTGTGGCGGAGGATATTGATTAATTTGCGAAATATGTCAAATTCTTGCTGATGTTTTTACTGTTTCATTTTCATCCAAATTAAAACTTCTTATTTGTATGCGCCTTAAAGTTTATAGATTCAGTTTTAAGAATTTATATTGATACAAGTACTCTGATTGTTATCCCCTTTAATTGATGAACTTGGTAAATTTATACAATGTATTTTATCTTTAATTTGGGTTTGACCTTGTATGTTTCCCAATAATCAGAGAACAAGCGATGTCTAAATAGTTCGAAATTAATTTAATGATAAATCTGGACGGTTAACTATGTCTTGTACAAAGAATTTTACATTAATTAGTTCCATATCAGAAATTTGGCCGTGGCCTCGGTGTATTATCATTGGGCTTCCCCGGAGTGTTGTAATGTTTTTGGAATAAAATCTAGGAATTACTTCATCCAGAAAGATCAATTGATGGGGGGGGGTGATGGAAGTGTAAATGTAAAGGATTTTCGTCCTGGAACCCAAACTCATAATGTTGATTTCGCGTTTGTATTTTTCTTGATGCTCAGAATCCATTTCTATTAATGTATAAGCGTAAACACTTGTCAGATATTATTAACGAGCAAAGTCAGGTTTATTTGATAGATAGGAATGTTATACTTGTGACACTGACTAAATTTTATCACGCCTTTTAAATTTAGGTTAAAAGATAACAGTTAGTTGACATTACTCCTCGTAATTATGTGATTGATTCTTATTTCTATGTGGTATTGGTTTATTGGTGGTCTGAAGGACTCGGTCGACTATTAATATGATCTGACAAGTCGGACGATAATTCATTAATTCTGTATTCCAGGTGGTTTGGCAGGGAATTGCACTCGTATTTATATATGGATCATTGTGTTAATAGGTCATATTGAAAGTTGGATAGCCTGTCCGCTTGATTTTGGATATATCTCGTTTTTGGGTAGGGGGTGGGGACCCCAATGGTGATTTCCAAATAGAGTGGAATCCGAATGATGATCATGCTGTGAGCTGCAAGTAGAAATGATATTCATTTTCAATGTTTGAGCCTGAGTCCAAGATAAATGGGCATATTTTTCTCATCAAAGAGAATAGAGATCTAATATTTTTATGCCTTTTTTTATCTGACACTGTGTATGATGTATGATGAAGGTAAATTAAACTTTTTTTTTAGATATGGTCTATTTGGTTAATGCTGTTTCGAAAAAGATTCATTGTGATGTATAATTGATTGTGATGACTATGTGATTGAAATGATGAGCGAATTCGTCTTGGTTGTGTCCTGATTATTATGTCTGATGGTATGAGTGGAATGGTTTGTAGCAGAAAAATGCTATTTACGGTGAGGTATGTGGTTAGATTGGTTTGCACATTGCATACTAATTTTACCGAGTAGTAAAGTAAAAACGAGTACTTATAAAGTGGGCACTATAATGTCTGAAATGAATAAGGTGACAGTAACAAAAAGACCAAGTTGTTTAGGTATCCCCAGGGTTAATCTCTTTTAGACTTTTTAAGAATCCTCTACCGATAAACCAACTTTACATGGATCAGCCTCTCAGTTAGACGAGAGGTACGTGATGACCCTCCCGGGTCGTATTGGTTTAACTGAATGTTTCTAAAGTCTGTGTCGCCGGTCATTAAGAGATTTAAGGTGTCAGATAAATTGTCTCATCATTGATGGTTCTTAATAAACTAGCTGAGAATTAGGTCTGTAATAACAAATGCATTCAAACCTCCAGTTTGTTTCTTTTAATTTCCAATTCTCCTTGCCATGTTGCCAGAGGAATTCCAGGAGGAGAATAGCGCCCGACCCTGAATGATATCCTATCGCCTCATAATATGAGCTCCGTAGCCCGGAGAATTAGTTGCGTTTGAGATCAAATAATTTTTTTGGTACATTGAGCAGTATTTAACATATCGCTGCTGAATCCCACTGCAAGGCCGCCGCCCCTACTATGGTATATTGCAGTAATCTATTTACTAAACTAATCCATGCCCTGTAGAACTTTAGCATGTATTGAGACATTTTATGTTGAATAATGTGATAGTGTTTACTATAAGTTTATGCCGGATGATTCTTCTAAGCGCAATTTATTTATTACTCTCCGGGCAGTGTGCACTTCACGCGGTGTTTAGATACTTGGATATTACGAGCTTAGGATTAAGAGATCGATACTGTCTGGGATTTAGATCGAAAGAGTGTATTGGTTAATGATTTGAAGTTTCGCTTTGTCTTACTGCCCGCATCTTTGATCCGAATACGGTGATGTGTGAACGACTCATATCCAGTGGGAGCCGATTTTTATAGTTCAATCATTGTTTTTTATCAGAAATCTCATCAAAGCGCCCATGTTTTTGGGTGCCCCCGTAGTGTTATTGAATTAAGGTTCCCGTCACTCAGGCTACAACATCTACTCAATTCTAATCCTCATTTGTTCAAGTGGCTGAAAGATGCTTGCATCCGTCAAGCGAAAGTGACAGAAACTATGGCCCATAGGAAAGGGGAGAGTGCGGCACACGTGAAAATGAGGTAGAAATACATTTAACCAGTAACGCTAGTGATATTATTTATCTCCGATAGCTGATTTGTTGATACAGTTGCGTTTAGTTTCTGGTTTTATTTGTATGTTGAAGAAAAAATAAAACCCGACAACCAATATTAGACAGTGTAAAGAGGGTCATGGGTCCTCGGTCTTACTTGAACAAATGCTGAATTCAACGGTTTGTTGGTTTCACGAATTTTAGAATTATTTTCAAGGATGGTCCAAGAGTTTCTGGATTTGTGTTGTGTGTGTGTTATTAATTATATTTAAGTTGGCGAGAGAGAGAGAAGAGAAGAGGGAGTGAGAGAGGGCCGAAGTATGTGAGAGAGAAGAAGAGAGGGGAGGCTGAGAAGAGGAGAGAGAGGAGAGAGGGGAGATGAAGAGGAGGAGAGACGAGAGAGAGAGGATGAAGATGAGAGATGAGAGAGGAGAGTGAAGAGGAGAGAGAGAGAGGGGGGAGAGAGAGAGAAGGGAGTGATAGATGAGGAGAGGAGAGAGATGGGAGAGGAGAGAGACGAGGGAGGGAAAAAGGAAAGAAATCCACTGCGGAAGAGGGAGGAGAGAGAAGGGGGGAGGAGGACACCCCGCGACGCAGCAGAAAGTAGAAGTATAAGTACACTAGTGTGTAGTAGACAAATAAGATGTTTGTTTTAATGGTAAGTTGGGTTATTTCAATGGACAAACATAATCCTTTAGCGTAGCTGCTCGTTTTAATGTGTATAGAAATCAAAAACGGGAGATACTATCTTGGGAAACCAACGCGTATCTCGGCTGACGTACTCAAAAACGAATCTGAAAGAGTCTGCCATGCAACATTTGATTACAAAGTCTTGAGCGAGAAAAAGATTATATTAAAAACTTCAGAAAAAGATCCCCTCGAATGGAAAGAAGAAAGCAATTTTTTGAGTTATGTTGGAGGACTTGACCTTGACGAGTCGCTCGGCACTTAGCAAGCTGGTCGGATGTAAGAGTTTCGATATTAGTAAGATGACAGGCGCGATGAGGGGAATATGGATGGATATACTGCCGTGCCAGGGATGCGGTAAACGTCGAAAGATTCAGGCGGTGGTGCATTTGTGACAGATGATGCGGAAACATCCAGAAAGGAAGAAGTTATTGCTTTAATACATGATTGACGGTGGCGCAGAGGACAACGAAAGACAGCGAAAATCTAGCAAAGGGTCGGCAAGAGGGCACGTGGAAGGATATTTAGATTTATGGGGTCTTAAAACCGCGGCGCAAACGACAAATGTACTGAGAAGTGTTACATTCTCCGACGAAGTGTGGTGCAGGGTGCCATTGGTATGTCATCTTCAGCGTGGGTCGATTATTTTGAACGAACGGAATATGGAATGGTTTTGACGAAGTTGACAATTTAATCAATTGTTATTCGACATACCATAGACTCAGACATAGTAATGAGATAAATATCGGTATCTGTAGGTGAAAAGGGAATAGAGTCGTCGGAAGTGAATTAGAATATGTTAGAACTACTGTAGTACAATCTTCGGCTGTATTAGTAGCGTGATGGCCAATATTTAACTAGACCTCTCCACGACGGGGAAGAAATGGATCACGGTAAGCGCCTCACAACAATAATGTTTTTGTAGGTGACAAAACGATCTGGAGGACACCCCTCGCCTTTTATCTTGATTCACCATGCGCGAATCAACGTCGAGAGTGACGAACGATACAGCAGAGAGAACACGGGAAAAAGGAATTAGCTTTTTCTGGTAATAAACGCACACACCGGTACAGTGGGTGTTAAAAATAGGTCGCGGTGGTACCTAATTGAGGTATTTGTCATAATCACAGGAAGCTAATGGTGGGTTGTATTCACGACTGCTGTGATTGCTGATATATGCGAATCTTGAGTATCGATATTCGGGGGGTGACAGTATCATATGACCCATTAGGCAAAGATTTACATATCGAGCGTTAAGGTATCAGAGCATTTGAGCTAATCGCAGGACTCCATTCACACCTTTTCAGTACGACACAGATGAAGGGGTGATAATTGGCCCTTAGGATCGTCCTCGGAAGGTAAGCTGACGATTCACTAGGGATGAATTTAGATCGATTCGCGGTTATTGCGCGAGCCCTAGGGTCTCGCGAAGGTAGAGAGGTCATTGGGATGGGTCGATCCATTCTGTCCGTCCGTTGCCGTCCGGGCTTCGTTAGCTGTTGCTTAGGACCGTAGGAGCGGGTTTTTACAACGGAAAGTCCGTTAGCATTTATCATTGGAGTTTACACTGATAATGTCGCCAATGCCAAAATATGTAGAATGAGATGGAGAGATTAGCGCGTCGCTCAGAAGTCTATTCCGTTTTATGTCATAATGTAGGATCGCAGATATAAAATGGTCACAAATTAGTCAAGGTTATTCGCGAGTAGTACATGCTTAAGGATCACTTTAGATTAAGATAACCACAGTTTGCTATGGCGGTTACAACACGCACTGACCAAAAATTTTTTCAGTTTGCGAAATGGCGCGTAATATGAATGCTTACTCATCCAGCGGTTACATGCAATACGAGGATCTAAATAACCATACGCCTTTTACTCTACAGGTCAGGCTAAAGCCTTCACGTCACTAATATATGTCTTGCTCTGGTTAGTCGAAGTCGCGTTATCAGAATGTCTACTATGATAGAGTTAAAAAGAATTGATAGCTGGTACCTAAAGTTTTAATAGGAAGATATAAGTAGCTATTATATCGCTAAGAGATAAACTCAATACAAAAAAATGTATCGTCAAAATATGAAATACGGATGTACATGCAATCTCCTTGGGTTCAGTAACTTAGTCACTATGACGGGAGTTGTATATAAAGGATATTTACAACGTGAATGTTATTACTTATAACAGTAAAAGATATCGCTCAACTGTTTGTTGTTATAACAGAGTTCGTTCGTGCTAAATGCTTTAAATTTTACAACTTTCTTGCATGCCACGTTCCATTCTATTCGTGAGATGCGGTTTACGGTTTTGCGTTATAGGATCTATCTGCAGACTGTCCTCTGTTCAGCTCCAGGTTTCCGTTTATCAGGGTTTTGCCGTATATCTCCATTCGGTATTCCGTGCGGGGTGCAAAATCCTATTCTTATTCGGTGGCTGTATATCCGTTTCTTTCTGCATTTCCTAATCAATGTTCAGAATAACAGTGCGGTATGGCCTTTAATCACTGTCTACTGCAATGTTCAATCATTTTTCAATTCAATAATTGTCAAACATTTTTCCAGCTAGAATATCAATTATTTTCACATCAGATGCTTTAAGAATTAACAAGCCCTAAACATCGAATTTGACTGCATGTAGACTGATGACGATAACTAAGTTATTCACCTCAGGTCATGTCTGTGCTCTCTCGTTATTTCTTAATTATTTTATATGAGACTAGAGTAGCGGATTGTTAGTTTCATGAATTCGCAACGGCGAACGAAATACGAACATTTTTAAATTTCCGTACAGTGAGAACCTCAGTATTGCAGTCAGAAATTTGTTGATCGTGTTTTGTTTAAATGTCAACGGGCACTTGTGGCTAGAGTCATATGACCCCCCCCCCCCTTTGATTTCCTTTCTTTAATTAAAAAATTCATCATGGGATAGACAATGAAATATTTTCAAGCTCGTTAATACACTTATTTTGTAAAATATGCATAGAAATCATCCAAATGCTATCGTGATTTCCTCTCGTGTCAGCATTAGCTAAAAATCTGCGTTCGATTGACATGAAACGGGGGCGGGGAGTCTTTCATGACCCCCTCCCCTTTTTTTTTTTTAAAAATTCAAGATTTAGTAGATAATCTGATATTTTTGTGTCGCTGCCTGGTTCGAACGCAGAGCAATATAGGGATCACTTTGTCTGCTGTTACGAGGCGGTGGACGATCAATCAAAAATTTTTGCACATTTTTTCAGAAACCACATTCCCGCGTCGTTGATATTTGGCACAGTAGCATCACGTATGGACAACTGTATCGTGGTAACGCAGTTTTCCGAAGTCTGGCCGCATGTCAACTTCCTGAGTCTCTGACCAACTGAACGTGTTTGTACATAGTAAAATTTCTGTTCAAGTTTTTCTCATGGAACCATAATACAAGATTCCGATATTGGACGCAGAGCACAGTATAGCAACGTTTGTAGTAAACCAGATTCCAATCTGCAGCATGTCGAAACGCCTGATTTGACGAATCGTTTGAACTATTTTTATGAGATCATGTTTTTGTCACATTTCTACAACACAACAGGCCAGATCTGTAGTTTGCACAAGAAATTATGCTACTGTATCGTTGGTAACCCAGTATTCCAATCCTTTGTATGTACTTCCTGTAGACGCCAACGTAGGATAAATATTTTTGACCATAGATTATAATTCAGGTCACGATTTTTTCTCAGAGACACCAAGGTCAGTGTTCCTGAATTTGCCAGGGCATCAGGATGATGGACAGCACTGTATCGTGTAACGCAGATTTCCAATCTGCCATATTATCCACTTCCGGTTGATCGCAACTTTACAATGTGTGTTTTGACGTATAAAACCATTGTCTTTATTTCAGATAGAATTCACAAATGGCATCTGACAAATACATATATATAAAATCTACATATGACAGAGGTTACTTTTTGCTCATTATTTAAATGACAGTAATACTTTTTTCAAAATGTAAAGTTAGAACGTTAGCAGGCGAACACATGTCTTCCCTGGAAGAATTTACCCACTAAGTTCATTTCTACGTTAAAGTTTTTTAAATAGCATTAAAAATCAGTCAAAATGTTATTTTTCCTTCTTGCTCCACGAAAAATAGCCATAAATTTAATAGGGGTGATTTATTCCCCCAAAATTTGTAAGAAGGTGAAGTTGGAAAAAGGGGGAGCGATGGTTAGATTGGTAAAACTGTCCACGTCCTGCCCAATGAGTTTCTGTGATATAAGCATGATAAGTTCAGTGCATACCTTTTATGTACATAGTAACGAATTTTTTCTGTCATTTTCATCGGATCACTAAACGGTTACTATTCCGAAACATATCGGATATAACACGATATTACTGAAATAATTGTGCGCCGATAATTGGAAAGTTATAAAGATTTCTTACTTGTAGTTATGCCAGCAAGGCCTATAATTTGAAAGCTCCACTCACCCTGCGGTTAAATGCGGTACGCTACTCGATCATGACTGAAGTGAATTAGTGGTTGAGTGGGACCGTAAAGACAAGAAATACGCGAGATCAATCAATCATACGTATACGCTGATCCTCTCCAGCAGATCGATTAAACTGGTTAGCTCTCAGTTCACAAAGACTTATATAATGGCCACTACAGAATCCATTAGTGTACAATACACATTTTCTTTGCTTTCAACACAGTATGAGTCATTAGGCAAGTCCTTATTCAATATCAATAGTATCCTTTATGCTGATCATGATTGGAGCACGTACCATCAGTGTTACTAGATCATTGTTTTTTGTCTTTAGTTAAAGTCATCGAGATAACTTTGTAATATATCTACATGATCAATAAAATGAAACTACATCTTACATTGGTAAACTTAGTGAATTTATTGAATGCTTGATAATGTACCATGTGTATCATAATACTATGTAATATATTACGGTGCATAATTAGTGTTACCTTGAATGGCATTTTGATGTTGTTGTACAAATATTTGATTCTTTTGTAACAGAAAGAGAAGCTGTACACTACAGATAAGTATAATAACAAGGACTAAAAAAAGGGACAATTAGTAGACACCTTTATTTAGCTGGACTATCTTTCAAATTTTAGATTTCCTAATTAGATGCATTAATTAAAAGACGCAGGTATTCTAAAAGCAATGTCGTAGCAAAAATTAATTTTGAGTTTGTTGATGGTACAATAGTTACAGCTTTCACAGCTTCTTGTTGTTGATAAACAGCATTCATAGCTATTGTATTAGTGGGGAATTATAGCGATTTGCTTATCTAAATATAGTTTATAATACAAAAGATAAAATGTATAGAGAATAAATTTGTAAAAGAGTTTGCAGATGAGCTAAGATCGGTCTTAATGATTTTCTACTAGATTATTTCTACCGTATTAAGGTTTTACACCCAAAATGGGTTTATGCTCTTATGTGATTAAGAATCTTGATATTAAATAGAGATTGAATAGCGAATTCAACGTGACTCTACTGGTATCAGACCAACGGAGGGCCTTAGGCGGGAGAATAAGTACGGTACTATCTCCTACCACGATAGACAGTAATATGATTATAATCACACTGTACTATTAGAACAGTGATATATGAATAGATAAAAATTTTGTACCTAATATAGTTTGGGTTTATTTTATGTTTGCCAATATGTTATTCGTAACGCGTGCGTTGTTTTTCCTGGTCACGTAAAGAGGTCGGCGTCCGCTTTCAGTTCTTGTGTTGGTTATATTGTTGTCAACATCGTAGTATTCACTGCTTGAAGCGATGAAGTTATCATGCTGTGTAATACTTTATGGGAAGGGAAAAAACAACAACAATCAACAGAAAGTCGTAGAAGACAGTGTCGAATGGAAACGGGAAGATCCGAAGAAGCGCGATGTATCTGTGTAATGCCAGATGATCGAGCTGGCCAGACGAGTGGGGCTCCGAATGACGATCATGAACACAGCAGTTGTTCCATCCGACTCAGGAAAGTGCCGTGTGTAGACTCAGCTTATACGTTCTTATCAAGATATGTTACGTCAATTGAAAGATGTGGGATCATTAAACAAATTAAAGCGAATAGGTAATGTCAAATTTACGTTACAAGTGATTATTTTTTCTGATAATAATTACATTCTTTACTAACTCTAGGGCTCAAATCGTGAGGCGCAGAACGTAGACGTTACAATCATAGGAGCGGATCTTGTGTGTTGATGTCTATAGTAGAATTTGTATAAAATGTAAGCGTCATATAGAAAGGTAAGGACATGAGATGACGAACATCAGATGCAACTCGTAAGTTCCTAAATGAGAATTATAAAAAATTGTCATGTTACAATTTTTTGTACATTAGTCTGTGGCTATTCCTGCTAAAATGAATTGAATCAATGTCAAGATCAAATGATTTTTTTTCTAAGTCAAGGAAGAATGTTAAAAATCTGATGCATTTAGAATTAGTTGCTCAATTAGTTTGAATTCAATAGCTATGCATTTACTGGATAAATGTATTTAATATATTCTAATTGCCAGTCAAGAATTTCTACTAATAAATAACTGCGTAATAATGATCAATTATGTACATATATACTAAATATTAGCACGTAAGTGAATGTGCTAATTGCGACATGTAATGCCCGTCCATAGATTTAGCAATCATTAGAAACTGTTATTTATATTATTGACAGACTTTTTTGAACAAACAAAATAGTAATTACGATTGTTCGAAGCTTACATGTTAACTAATTTTCGTCCAAAGAAGTCAGAAGGGTTCAGACACGTGTGCAGAAGATTGACTCCTCCATTCGGCTGACCGAATACTATTTGAGGTTCCCCGAACGATTTACATAGCTGCCCACAAACAAAATATGAAAACAAGAAAGAAATCAAAGTTATATGCTAAGAGTCTATCGTCATTCTTTTTCAGTTGCAAAGTAGAAATGGTATTTTGAATCTTTACAGCTATTGCTCATTTGGAAATTGCAAATAAGGAAAATATCTCTGAACAATGCTTAAACTCGTCGACCAGGTTCATTATGGACCGAGCCTATTTAACAATAACAGCTCGTCAAAAGTATGACAGATATGGATGAAATGGCGAGGGGGAGGTTTCCCATGACGATTAGTGCCAATGT
This sequence comes from Ostrea lurida, assembly GCA_903981925.1. Lineage (NCBI taxonomy): Eukaryota > Metazoa > Mollusca > Bivalvia > Ostreida > Ostreidae > Ostrea > Ostrea lurida. The sequence continues at coordinate 17,092 of CAJDSM010156424.1, forward strand.
CGAACTCACCTGAGTGAAAATACACAAAGAATATTAAAGTGGTGAGGTGCTATCATTGCAGCATCTTCAGAAGCATTACATTCCTGGGAGCGTACAAAATGATGAAGGTTCCATCATTACAGATATGTACATAACTGTGGACCTTCGCGGTAGAAAGAGTTTGATATTGCAGTATCCTGCTCACCATCTAATTACCGACAATCTTTGACGACCACTCCAAAGGGATCCGAAGCATACTAGTGGGGATTGGAAGTAGACTGATTCGTGTATTTACATCACACATCACACAATCCTACACTTACACACTGAATGATTCAGTGAAAACCACAACAATGGTACGACTCAGTGCAGAAAAAACAATCCAGATGAACGTAGTTTTTGTTTTACGTTCGACATTTATTTTTGTATTATCAGATAATAGTATACGTTTCTATAAAATTATACTGACACACATTATGAATTAATAAGACATTATAACAAATCAATCCACGTGACACACACTAACTCAATTAAGAAAATATGAAGAATACACTTGCATGTCACCACCAATTATGAAATCTACAGAATATTGGACAGAAACTGAGACAAGCAGCAACATCATCACACAACAAAAAGCAATACACACACATATTACAGGCAGAAACTGACATCTACGACAATTAATATATACACAGAAACACACAACACGTGTACAAGACATATACTCATACACAATGCACCATTATGAACAAAGACAATTCATGTCAATACAAGATATAACAACAAATATCGACAGTATTACGCTGCTAAATACACCAAGATACAACAGAAAAAAAGAGGCAATTTTTTGGGTAAAAGCGGGGTGTTTGGAAGTCATCGACGGACTGGAAAATTATTTAATAAAAAAAAAAAATAAGAAAAGGATAAAATATGTATACTATTTTATTGTCTTCATTATTTGTTACACGAGACAGTAATACATTATGTATTGTGTAATATACAATTGAAGAATGCTTATTATTTTAACGAGATCACATCCAATCTAGTGGCACCTATCAGAGTGAGATAGATTTGTTTCAACATTATGTCCTTCGGAAGAAGCTCTATTCTCCTCTTAAGGAGTTTGAATGACTGAGCTTAGACATTCTATTTGAGTTATACCCTCTATGCCTAAGATGAATGGCGCACAAGGAGCGCGTGTGAGTTTTAGAGGTTGAAGCGTTATGGAACTAGTTTTAATAGATCAAACATAAGGTTGGGAGCATAAATTGGGATATAAAAAATTTGGTGATTTGAATTAGTGCAAATATACGTGTTGGGGTTGTTCCGACAAGGGGTTTTGTAGAAGAACGGGTAAGTGTTTACAAATGGCTTATGCATAAGGAATGTTGTTAAACAGCCAAACGTGTGGGTGCCAAAATGGAATGATAGTCAAGGTGACCAGGGGAAAGTTTGGGTGGGAGGGAATGCCGAGAATATCACTTGAATGTAGCAAAGATGTGAAAGAGGGAAGACACTAAAAAGGAACATGTTGCATTCGGTTTAAGCGATCCAGAGGGGGAGGATGCGGGGTAAGAGTTCAACGTGGCTTTCACATGGTGCAAACCAATATATCAGGTATAGGATTGCAAGGGAAGGGACGATGGCACTGTGGAGCTTTGAGCATTATGCTTCATATGGCGATTGTATCTGTGATACGATGAGTGTGTGTTTAATGGGTTACATAGAACCTTTTATATGTCTATTGAGATTGTGTATATACCAAAATTTAGACTTGGACCTCTTCAGATAAATTGATTATCTCTCTCTCTCTCTTTTTTT
>CAJDSM010156439.1:0-11360 GCA_903981925.1 Ostrea lurida
CCCCTGTAAGCCTAGATAAGACAAATGAATAGTCCCTTCTCCTCTATCCCGGCCCACTAATTCATTTTATCCTAATAACTTCCTTTATTATTTCTAACGTTCTTAATTAAACCTGTTGCTCTCTATAGCTTCGCCAGAGTCATCTCAAGACTCCAGATCCCCGTTTATATACCCTTTGGTGTCCATTCAAAGGCGAGACGCCGGTTTCTACGTCTATCTTTATTACTTATCCTATTCATTAAAGCTACATTAAAATGTATTGATTCATTACCCTATCATATATTCTTTATCTATAAAATCTAACAAAGAAAAAAATTACAATTAGATTATGGTGTATCAACTATGTTCACATACATTCATACCTTATATATGACTTTGACCTTCATAGGTCAAAGGTATACGCTCTAACTGGGATTTATATTCGGCATGTGGGTGTCTCACCATAGAGGATGTTCACCATTCAAGTGTATCACACACTCCATACCTCTGATAACTTTGTCTTGATGTCAAGGTCAACTTTGGGGCTCTTTTATGTGGAATCTGTCTGGCCCCATGTCTCTTTGACAAGCTAGTACTCATCGACCCATACACTACTGGGTGCGCGGGTCTTCCTTGCCCGACGTCTCTCATTACTCACCTATAGTATTTCTAATTAGTCTCAGCAACCAGTTTCCTACACACAACCTTCAGGCCGGACTTCAATTGCTTACTCTATTTAACACCCCTCTACTACGACCCATTATCTTTATTCATTCATCTAGCGTTAAGCCCTCTATTTAAATCTTTCATTTCGTGTTCAGTATGCAGTTTAATTTCTTGTATATAAAAATTGTGTGTGGACATCTTTCCCTATTTGGACATTGTCCCAATGTTTTGTGTGGACATCTGGCCCCTAGGATGTCTTGTATTGGCGATGGAGAAGTCGCCAGAGTGATCAATAATTATGTGCATAAACCGTTCCCCTCCCACCGATTATTAGCGCAGCGCCGATATCTATTCTCGGCCCACCAGAAGGACCATCAAATTAGTCTGAGTCAGTTGAATATCTGGTTGTTGTGTTTGAAAATTTTATATAAATCAAGGTGCTCATGGCTAGTGCATAGCTTCTCAATCCACTCCATCAAGGAGGGTGCTACAGGCTGTGCATGGCTCTTAAACCAGGTAGCCACTTGGGAAGAACCGTTGAGTTAAAAGCGCAGAAATCATCTACCTGCTTAGACGTGTTCAACTGTTCAGTCTGGGTGTGATCACCTATTTCACATAGTGGTCCCCGGTTGTTGCCCCTACTGTAATTAAACATGTACCCGGTCTGCCCTCCAGTTCCCCTCCCCCATTTTGCGTGCGAATTTATTTCCACTATATACATGTTTATTTACTCTCTTTTTGCATTCAAATGTAAACCCTCTTGCAAAAAATCACTCTTGTTAACCGCTGATAGCAGCCTACCAGGATTACATGCAGCCAGCATGTTTACACCCCTATACGCGTTACTTATTGGTGGGCAAGCTGTTAGTTCAACTCTCTGCTAGTAGGTCACTTCTCCTTCTGTCCTGCTCTGTATATCACTTAATATGCTAAAATTTATTAAATACACAAGACCACCAGCCTACGCTGCAATTCTCCAGTCATCGCGACTGTCATGTTCAGCCACCAATTCTACTGATAATGAGTCAAAAAATCATAATGGAGTAATAATCAATCTTTGCTGCGCAATATAATATTTAATTATTTCTTCTATTCAGATTGCGTCGCAGCTAATCTTTTTGTCATTCATATATCATTATGCTCGCTTCATATTAATGACGCTCTTCATATTCAGTAGAAGAGACAATATTGAATTATAGTGCGCTATTCAGCATACTGGTTAATTAGTATCAATTCAATACAATCATTGCAAATAATAAGATTGAATTTATATAATGTATTTGAGAATATGAAAATGAAAAAATTGACGACATCTCTTTATAATGATTATTTATCTTACAATAATTTGTTATATTAATTTGCGCTCACATGTATATCTATGTTGTCAAGTACTCGATTTGCTAATTAGAAAAGAAACAAACTATTTGACATGTGTAGAGTCATGTATCGAGATTGTTTAAAGTTTGCTGCTTTGGAGAAAAGGCTATTGTTACGAAAATCAAGGTTCAATTCTCCCTTATTGAGATTTCGATTACAGAAGCTTACCTGACTTGCAGTACATTCCATTGTGTCATTACCAATAGTAGCACCATCTCCTGCTCTGTATTATTTGTTAGCAATGCATGGTCAACTAATAATAGGAAAAAATAATTATCATAATATAGTAAAATCTGCATGGCCTGATATGTATCGTCACAATCCACTCATATCTGCCACGCCTGCAAAAAGGATATTATAGAGATATTCAATTTTGTTTGTTATAGAGAATATTCACGAGTTGACAGTATTTTTTTATTTCTAACGAGTGCTAAAGCACGATCTTTGTGAAAATTATGAAAAATCCGTCGCAAGGGTGACATTAATTCTCTATCGAACATGATATCTCGAATATCCATGTTATCGAAACTATTTGTATCAGTCATTAATCTTTTTTATGTTGAAAATATCCATAACCCCATTAAATTGTACCCAATGATAGAACCCCAGTGACAAGACGCACAATAACGAAATAAGTTAATGTTTACCCCATTGTGAAAAACCCAAGCCCCCGTTTCCCCCTCCCCTTTCCTCCTTTCTCTTCCCTTCATCTTCTATCTTCTTCTTTTTCTTTCTTCTTTCCTCCTCCCTGGTAATATTTTATTTCTTTACTAGATCTTTAGGATTAAAATTTTAATGTTAAAAGTGAATTTGTTTTGTGGACGTAGTCTTACAAAGCTGTTTCAATTACCTTTTTTTCACCTGGCAACCACTTTGATTTACATCATTATACAAAAAGTGCTCATTTATTGTGTTTTAAATTCAAATTTCCAACCAACTCAATCTACTTGTAATATACCTTTTTAAAAATATATCTTCCTTTCCACCCTTAAGTTTGCTGGTGTAGTTTTATATATCTAGTTTCTCTTTTGTTATAAATCCGGAAAACCAAAACATCACACAATTAAGCCCATCGTGTCAATCAAAACGACATACGGTCAATCTTTTTAAAAGTCGATTTTTTAAAAGACAAATTCTACTGAACATATTTCTATTGTACATAACTTTCGCTTACTTATTGAAATGGTGCAAACCTTACCTTAATAAACACGATGTTAACTTCACCTATTTGTTTTTATTATATTTTTGGCATATTTTGCCTATAAGGACATATATAGTAAAGAACTCATGAATTTTCTTTGAAAGGCAAACATTGATATACTTGATATACATTTATCACATTTCCCCCAAGCTTTCTACTTTATTAGCAAATTCTACGGTATGCTTCGCACAATACATTACATTTATTTTTCTTGTGAAAAAAAATAATCTTCATTCATACATTTTTTTAAAAGGATAAAAATTAATCAATCTCGTTAAAAACACACGTCGTATATTTGTTTCTCTATTTCCTTATAACTTATTTCTTCTACAAGAAGTATTGGTCCATTGTGTTTTCGTCATTCGGTACCTTGTGTGTGCCCACTATATATACTGCATCTATCAGGAATTAGGATTCCCATATTGTAGCTAATTTAGATCCCAACACTCTTTTATACTAGGGGTCCGTGTTTGCCCCAACTCTTGTTTTTGTATTCTATATAGGACTGACGAGATTGATCAGTGTTCGTTATCTTTGCCATTACATTCAAAATATCTATCACTTAATTGTTAGTTTTATTGTCTCATATTATTAATTTTTGCTACCGTTGTTCAATCAATACTTATGCATATATGTTGATTATGATATTTACACCGACTTAAATGCATAGTCAAAGGGAGGCGTTTGTTTCATTATGCGTTAGAGACCGCTTATCCGTTGTTCCTTTGCTCAATTTTTAGATTTATGAATGATGAGAAAATACATGTATTTATATGAGAACATAGGGGTTTCTTTACTGTCGTGACCCCATTTTGACCTCCGTTGACGTAGAAGGCCACAACAGCAATTGCAATGGGCGCTTCCTCCTTCAAAGGGGGTTCATTCTTGTAATGGAAATAATAATGACCTTTTTGCACGTGATATTCGGAAAAACTCATGATATCGAATTTTAAAGTTTAAAAAGACACGTTACGACTCATGTAATTTTTTTTAAAATTTCAAATGGGCGTAAAAAAAAAGTGAAGGGCTAGGATCAATCATTTAAATTATTGACCAAAATATTGATTTTTAACACATATTTTCGAGTAAATTGACTTCGACTCTTTTAAGAATGGTTGTTCCGTTTGGAAAAATATGTCAACCAAATTAATAAATTACAATATATGAACAAGTTCCAAGTCTCAGCTAATTGTATCATAAAATTTAAAACTGAAATATACGTATAGAGGTATAAAAATGGAAGGTATAGTGGGTGAAATAGAAACTGAAAAATCATGCATATTCAGAACTTTTCGATTATTCAATCCCTCTGCCACAAAATCTAATCCTTACCAAACACTTTCAAAATGTGAATTAACACAAAACTTTTCAAGCGGATAGGATTCAGTTATAGATGTGTAATAATTTTGCACCAATGGGGTCAGTATTGAAGCAATAAATGGCATACTGCGCAGTTGTGCTCAAAAGCTCAGACGCTAACTTATTTAAATAGGAAGTGTTAGTTTTTGCCACGTCACCTTCGCACAGTGTGTATACATGTATATCGGCATCCTCCCTATCGTTTCTCCAGCCAATGGCATTCACTGTAATGATGGACTGATTTAACGGATCGTCCGGCTGTCCGGGTATCCAGGAAAAGAATGTTATCACCGTATCATTCGCCATCACCGTATCATTTGCCATCACTGTATCATTCGTCATCACCGTAACATTCCTCGGGCCCCAGTAGAAGACTGTGGTATTACTTGACTCATTCACTGCGACGGCGTAACCAGCGGTCCAGTATCTACCGACTGAAAAACGTGGAGTGTAAAGCAGCGTAAACAGTCAGCTTGTAGATTTATCCAGTCATATCAGAACATCTTGTGTCAAAAAGACAAAGAAAACATACGGATACTTTTATCTACGATAACGGATCGAGCTTTTTAGTTGAAAGAATTTTTTTAATATTATTTTTTTTGGGGTCAGCTTTGATGAAGAGGCAACAAAAAACATTAAAAAACCCAAAACAACAACGACAAAAAAAAAAAACCAAAAAACAAACGAACCAAAACAAAGCCTAAAAACCAACAACAATAAACAATCAAACAAAAACCAATAAAACAAAACAAAAACAAAAAAAAATAGAAACAAAAAGAACCAAAAAAAAAACAAAAAAAACAAAAAACAAAACACAACCTATCCAGTACAAAATTAAAAAAATATGGAAAAAAAAAAAAAAAAAAAAAAACAAAAAAAAAACAACCCCTTAAAGAAAAAACAAAAACGAAATTAAAAAAAAACATTAAAAACAACAAACAAACAAATAGAAAAAAAGAAAAAAATCCGATAAATTAAAAAATATCAAATAAACACACACAATCATAACAAAAAAACACGGTAAAGAAATATTTCAATTTTAAGTTCACTATCGAACAGCAAACTGCTTTCCAAAAACTAATTGCCGGGAATTCATGACTCTGAAAACTATGAGCCCATAGTGTACATAATAGGATCTCCCATGGGTTTGTGGTTTGATATGATTGTATATCCAACATATTGTGAGTTTTCTATCCTCCGAGCCTTGGCGAGGGGATAGAAACCACAACGAGTTGTATATTAACTATATCAAACCCAACAACCCATGGGCGATTCTTTTATCACAGATGTTACCGCAATCAAGCTGAATGCCCCAAATCCTTCGATCGGTTGACTTTTTTCAGTTGCATACCACTCTGTAGCGCATTTCACTAGTACGCTACGACGGTACGACACAAGCCGGTCAACGTAATAAAGACAAAGAGTATCGGAGCAACAATACGCAAAACACAATCATGTTTGAGAGAGTATATACTTTTATCAAAATGGTCTATAAAGTATAATTAGAAGGAAACAGTAGAATATCTTTTGACAAAGACAAGGCATCTATTCTATATGTGAGGAAACTGAGTGATTTAAAACTGGACATATGTAAAGACATGATAGAGCAAGACTTTTACATGCTATGGTCACATTCTCCTTTACTTGTTTTACATACCAAGAAGTGGCAGACTAAGGTTCCACAGTACACGTCAGCATGAGGACTCAAAAATGCCGTTCCTCTGGTAGAACAGCAAAAACTGTACAAACTAATTTACGTACTAGGACAACTATATGGGAATAGATTAAAGTAGGAAAGAGCGCATGAACTTCAGGAAATTTCATAGAGGTAAATCCATCACTGGCTCGTGCGCAAGGAATAGAGGGTAAGCGTGCGAGTTTGGTTTACAACTGAAAAATAACCCCTGGTAGATTTGGCTGCAACATTCTATTAATCGTTTACTAAATCGACTGGGCGATAGAATGACTTATAATGTGCGATGTAATATTCAGAGTATAAATAGATGCACCCTCATCTATATCTATAAATTTGTTTGTAGAATATGAAGTAAAACTATCGGCTCGGGTGCTGTGTGTCGAATTTGGTTGTTACGTTCTAAAGTGAGATCGGCTTATCTCAAGGCGGGTATCTGAAGAAAAGAGGCGTCTGCTATGTAAAATAGAGCTGCAATCTTATTGGGCATTTATTGTTGGCAGCTCCACAAATAAATAAAATAATTGAGACAACATGTTATTGGATAGTCTTTTGAAACGCCGACATCGAATCAGCGGATTTTTTTAATTTCGGAAAAGTATACTCTCTCCAGATGACTTACAAAAATACTGCAAGCATTTATTTTTATTGTTGTGTAGTATAAAACTGCAGCTCTGGTAATACTTTACTTATTCATTTACTTATTACCTATACAGCCCAATTTGCAATATACTGGAACTGAAGTAATCAGAGCCGATTTCTGATTTTTGCAGAATATACTTTTAGTAATTTTCAACCTCTGTCATTATTAATTCAGAACGAAAGAAAAGGTTAGGGAGGGCAATTGATAAGATTTGGCCACTCCCTTAATATTACGATTGGGATTAGGCCTAATAAGAAGGAAAGTAGTGTTTCGATAGAAGGTCTATTAGATTTTGTCACGCGTATAACTAGTATCCGGGGTAAATTTTCATTCGTTTACATTGTGTATGTGTAGAGAACTTTTCTAGCACAGCTTGTGTATTGACATCCAGAATATTTAAAATTATTTCCCAATCGTCGCTGATGTGAATCGCTTTAAGGAGGCTCATTACATTAAAATTTTTATTTCATGATCATTTAAGCAGCTTTTTAAGAGAAGCATGGTTTTACATTCGAAAAAGTAATTCTACAAGCTCCTCATTATTTAATTGAAGTAAATACTTTTTTTTTTATTTCCTCACGGACTGATATTAAGGTTTGACATCAAGAGGCAAACAAACTCTCTTGTCATGTTATATGTATATCTAGTTAAATTCCGTCATGTCTGTTGAATACCTAAAGTTTAACATGCCCAGAGAACCCCGCAAAGGAAGTTATTGATTTTTTACAGAAAAAAATCATTTACGAATATATATTGAAAAACGCTATTTGTTGATATTTTTTAAATCTATGGAATAAAATCCTTCAAAAGAACAGATTAAATAAAAGACAGACATGTTATAGATCAACGTATATTAGTTAAAAAGGAAATTGAAATGAAATGTCTTTATTTTCACGATATATTTCGCTAATATTTCAGATTTATTTCACCCAGCGAGAGAAAAAAGTACGATCCCGATCGAAATTGATGAAATTCTGAAATAATCATATTACTGGTATTTGTAAGACATTTCATCAAAGAATTTACTTCCATTGATAATTCATTTAAGGAGAGTGATTGCGTGGGTATTGAATAAATAATGGCCCATTGAATTTTTTTTATTTTTTCAATATTAGTTGTAGGTTATGAAAGTGTCTGTAATCGTATGTTATAGAAAGTGATCATGAGGTAGGATTTTCGAGGGTCATTGGCGCACGGTTGCCATAGAACCCCCCGTTCATCTTTGAAATAAATAAATATGGGTATTTATATAAGTGTTAGGAAATTAAAATAAAAGGCAGAGTCGTTTTCAATATCTTATATACGGATTAAAGAACAAAGGTCTGCGATACATGCATAATGTTTATCAAAACCTCAATTTATTTTGAAATGAACAGAATAATATGACTTGCTTTTTAAGCAGTTTCCGGATGATTTCGAAAAGCAATTTTTGACAAATGAAGACAAATTTTCAGCCCCGGAGACACTAATTGACCATTGAATTTCTTTTTAAAATTTTAACATATAATGTAGCTTATGTTAATGCGATATTTAATGATTGAAAGTATGAAGGTCTGGAATAGGTCAATGCTATGGTGTCACTTGAATTTGCCCTGAAGCCGTATCTAGCAGTTCATAAATTAGCCCTTCAGGGGACGGTGGTGGTGCGTTGACAATAGGTTGCAGGCGTATTATGTTTGACTATAACTCTGCAACTTGTCTCTACCACTTCGACTCACTGCCACCTCCCCCCTCCCCCTCAGCTCCCCCCCGACGATACAAAATGCCAGCGACGTACCTCTTGGTAAATGATTTTTTCTTCTCATTCAAAATGTAAACTTTGGAAAATATGATCAAGAGACATTATATATGTTTTATTTAATTGTCGTCTTTGGAGCATATTTTCGATATGTTTTATCTCCCCAAGTAATTGAAGGGCAATACATGTATGGTCCTGTCCGTTCTCTTTTGGTAAATTTACATTGCTTATGAAAGTCGTGAGCGAAAGGTCCCTATCATGTTGTGCATTCCATGTGACAAAAGTTGTTTTCTGTATTGATTGTTATTTTTTTTAAGGTACAAACAGTTTTAAAATCTTAATCTATTGATCTTTCTTTACAAACTTAGCATTTTACCCTAACATCTTCATGAACTATACATGCAAGTATCGATGAGAGCGGAGAGAGAGAGTGGAGAGAGGAAGAGAGAGAGAGGAGGAAGAGGAGGAGAGAGAGAGAGAGATGAGACTAGAAGAAAGAGAGAGAGAAGAGAGAAAGATGAGAGAGAGAGAGAAGAAGAAATTGTTTTATAAATACCAAATTAAAAACAAACGGCAGAGGATTATATTTGGTCCACTTTCATTTTAAATTCCTATAGTAAATGAACTTGTGTAAACGTCCATTATTGACGCATGATTACTTAATGTGATGTCATAATTTTCCCGTAACTAAACATAAACCAACTGCATTCCATGCAATTCACTTCTTAATGTGTAAACCATTTACATCAAGGGTAGTGGTAGTTTCTTATTGCAATCCTCTCTATGACTTTTTGTGTAATTTCGATCAGGGCTTGGTTCAAATTTTGAAAAAGCGCAAATTTCTAAATTTGGCCATTGTCATTTCAACTTTCTTTTCAAAATATATATTTCTCCGACTATATCGTTTTTCTAGTGGACATGTTTTTTGAAGACTTCTCAGTCCTAGTGATTTTTAACAGATAAACAAACTCTACTCGAATTGAAATCAATTATTAAGTTCTACTAATAAAGTATTTATCTGCTTTACCCAACCGGATGTTGTATATACTGAGCAATGCGTACGTTTCATTCTGAATATCAATAGTATTATCATTCTAACAGTCAAACTCTTACAAGTCAAAGTGGTCACACAGACACGGATGTAGAACCAGTAAGCTAAATATCGTCTTTTTGCAACAAAGAAAACAACTTTTATTCATTTTCCGTGGAAAAATCACAAAAAATCATATAAAATTAATTAAGAGCTTGTATTACTGTTTTCGGAAGCGAAACTGTGCTTCTTACAAATGCTGCTTAACGACATCATTTAACTAAATTTCTACTTGGTGTATATTGAGCTACACGCCCTTACACTTTCTGACAAGGTTTTCACTAACACCTGCAATTTTGCCTAGAATGGATTTTCGCAATCTATCATGTAGAATTGCGTGGAAGTAAATAATTCGGTTCGGTAAAAGACCTATTAGATATAGTGGTGGGTATTGATTCTTTATTAATTTTATTTTATTCATATTATTTATTACCGGGCAGACAGCAGTTTCGTGTAAGATGTTTTCAGGACAGAAACGCTCGTGGTTGTGTTTATAAAATTAAATGTAATCTAGTATTATTGATCATTGTCTTCGAATTCGGATTCTAACGCTCTCCTTTAACAAAGTGTTCCCGGTGACGTCATTTCCGGTCTCCCGAGTGAGAAGTGGTAAAAAAATACATTGGACCTTATATCTCTCTATCTCTTCATGGAATCTTTGACGTTTTGAAATGTAGGTCATTCATGCTGGTCGGGCTACAATAAAGTATACGAACCTTGCTTCCTGCCTCCTACCGTTTCTCGAAGACTCACTTAAGGCATCTTTTATACATAAAAAGCGCATTATTTCTGGCTCATAGATTATAACCTATGCTTGTCTGATGATCAAAAATCGATCATCGTTTTGGAGCCTTAACAATGGTCTGATTTGTACAAACCAAAGATATCGCTGTGCCGTAAGGTTTGCTCGAGCATTACTTTCGAGTACTTCGACAAGGCATAACTGGTCTACGGAGCTTTTCACTTAAAACATATAACCCGTGACGTCGGTGATTGGTCAAAGAATTTTTTCAATGAGAATCACAGATTAACCGTGGGAATTTGAATTTCAGCTGAACAATATAATATGACACTGATCCGGATAACAAGTTCCTGCGACAAAATCATTTAGGATATACATTTAAGCGCTGATAGGATAACCCTCTCGTTAAAACAGTTGAGACCACATCTTTCTAGTATATTTGCCTAGTTGAGATCTATATCAGTTATAATTGTCTACTTCCTTTACGGTTTTGCAGGATTCGAATAGGAATCGTGGAAAAATTCAATTTTAAAAATAGGTACTTCCGATTGGGCACCACTGAGGACCCCTTAAGGATTTATGGCAGCCACAACTGAGACAAACGGCTGGTTCGGTAACAAAATTCCCACTGACGGTCAAAATGCGTCTGATCGGTCCGGAGATTACAACAATTGATATAGAACAAACAGGCATAACGCAAGTTTCATAAATTACTTCAAGTACTTTCCGGTTTTTACGAGGCAGTTGAAAATGTCTACGGGACTTACTATGCTTAAAGAGTGAAATCACGTATAACTGCGTTTTTCGGCAACATTTTTAAATAGAATTTCAATACAAATTCGAACTGTCGTGTGGACATTCTTTGTTAATGT
>CAJDSM010156441.1:0-18046 GCA_903981925.1 Ostrea lurida
TGTTATTTTGATATGCTATAAAATTATATGCTATAAAATCAAATTGGATGACAAGGCTCTGTAAAGAAGAATAATTATCCCCTTAGAATATCATGACCCCCGGCCATTATTCTACGTATAACAATGATCCTTTTGCCTGAAGAAAAAGTGTCATTTTCATAAAAATAAGCACATTCTACATGAAGAAAAATCACCCCTGTAGAATAATGATCCTCTTATAAATTTCATTATTTCAGTATTTATTATGGTTATGTGTAAGGTAAATTGCACAATATCGCCATTTAATTGCAGTAAACAGAAAGTAACTTTACCATTTGTATTTTAAAATCAACTTAAAAAGAACAACAACAACAAAATGATTAAGAGGACATTTCGTCTTTCTTTTGTTTTCTATTTCTTTATTATTATCATTATTATTTTTTCCTTTTCATTGATTTACTTCGATATAGTTATACCAACACAATGAGTTATCTCATTAAATTATTACGAGGGAAAACACATTGACATTATTTCAAGATACAAATATTTAATTGCAGAAATTCTGTCTGTTAGTCATGAAATAAACTTGCATTGATCTTTATTTTTTTCTCTCTCTATTACTGGACTACTGGGCAGTCAAGTACATCCTACAGAGTTCATTACTAAATTAGCATGGATATATTATTATTTAATAATCTTATTTTCAATTAGTGCATGTTTCCGCTGAACAAAGGTTCCAATTCAAACGTTTTGGTGATTCATCACTGCATGTGTACCCGTTTAAGATAATCATCCAGTTCTGTACTTTTCAAAACCTGCACTTGTGTACATTGTTAATAGCATTTTCTTGATGATGCAATGTGCCATTAATCAAGATAAAATCTTAACATTTTTGTCGAAAGTTTCATTTCTTTGCCTATTAGGAAGACTTCGATATGGAATATTTATTCTTATCCGAACAAAAAATGTATTTTTTTCTTAAACTTGGACACTCGCGTGCGAACTTTAGGCTTGGGAAAATATTACGCAAACACTGGAAAATTATCCAAAAGGATAAGCATTGTTCTACCATATTCCAGGCACCCCCCATCATTGGATATAAACGACATAAAAACCTAAATGAGTTCTTAAACTCGAATGGACAGCAAATCAATTAGCTTATCAAACTATCAAAACAAGTGCGCATCGTGTAGAGCAGATATCTGCTTACACATGGCTGTCAAATACCAATCACCCCAATACATTGGCTCCTATAGAGCACGTGATGTGTGCACCCTAACCAGGTTCCTCACAGACAACGAGTGATGGTGCATTGGGTCGAAGTGCACCCACGCTCCAGCAAATAGCAATTGCAGTTCTAGTTTCTAAGGAACTTGCGGCACTGTACATCTGTTTAGAATCTATATCAAACGAGCGTACTAAAATTATTCCAGCGGCAACGCACGAGAAAGAATTTCATATTCTCAGTGACATAAAGAAACTGTCTACTCGTGTACACGGACAATCGCAAGACTGCGAAATACTTAAAACAAGGCCGCGTGGTAATAGATGAATGCAAATTACCATTTGACAAAAAAATTGTATACTCACTACGATTAGAATGTATATCCTGGTCGAAAGAGACTAGCAGGGTTTGGGAGCTGTAGGGTGGGAACAAATGTCAATTAGCATTCCCAACATAATATCGCACAAATAGCCCATACATCAGATTATTCGTCTATTTAGCTGATATTACAAGTTACCTATCTATACTAATGAATGAACATGTTCTAAAGTCAGGCCGATAGTACAAAGTAAATTGTGCTATAATATATCATACAAAGATGCAATATACACTATACGTGACTAACTTGACTATATATTTGTATGTTCCAAACCAATTTAGAACAATCTGGCCAAAGATACTAAATAAAATCCCACATTTTTTTTTCGAAGATGGCTCAAACGATGACAACAAAGCTCTATTTCGCACACAAATGGATCTTTGTACATTTATTACATTTACTCGTTATTATTCATATATAAACTCGGTCAATGATCGGTTATTACTTTTGATGTGTGTCTGGCGTATATATTTTATGTCTGTAATTGGTGATTTTCACTGCTATAGATGAAGTATAAATACTATGTATGCAATGGCACTAAAGATAACAAAATCAATATAGCTATACTCCGGTTTTCACAATGTGACCTGGAATGCTCAAATAGGATATTTTATAATCTATTTCCAACAAAAAATTTCAAATACAGTCACCGCGTTACGCGGTTATGGGAAATTTGTTTTTTTGAGCCATTTTATTCTTTTACTAGTATAGGCTGCATTTGTCAATCGATTGGCTACGTGCTTAACCCAATGTGGAACATTCATATAATAGAACTCGACAATTTCATAGGATACAAGTATACAAGCACCTTGTACATAGAAGTCCCATGAACGGTAGCATTTTACACTTACCAAATGTTACAGATTTTGTATTTTTTGTCAACCTTCACATTTCTAAAATTTCTTTATCAGGGAGACTGTGCATGTGAGCAGTATATGGCAATGATATGTGCATATTTTATGTCTTCGCATATTTTCTACGGGCTGCCTTTGTTTGTCACCCGAATTCGGCCTGACAAGTGTTATCAGGTTTCGACAACACACGTTCATCAAGTAGTATGATGAAAAACATGCCACTAATATTGGCAAATCTATACATTTTTCCCGGTAAGTTACCACCATTAGCTTGAATAAGCTTACTGCTCACTAATGTTGATTTGATTGTGCTAGACATAAACATGCTTGCTAATGCTCGGGGAGATAGCATGTAAGAAGGGTACCATTTTTATTTTTATCATCGCGGAACAAAAATTCCACAAGTCGTGCTTGTCCTTCACACAATTCAATAGAAATCGGTAGATATTTTGCCTCTGTCAGACTAAATTTGGCACATATACTAAACGTCCTCGCAGAGCTCGTCCAATGAACTTCTAGATATATCTGATAACAGGTGTCTGATGTCCAGAGGGCGTGAAAGAGATGAATGACTGTGTAAGCCGTCTCTGAAACATCCCCATGTCTGATGCCTATGGCGAACCTGTATTTTCCCTTGTCTTCACTGTCTGACTACAAATGTCTGATACAGTATGAATCCAAATAAAAGGTACCGAAAAGAGGGCGAAGTGCAGAGTGCCCGGCAAATTACTCCGATTTGAGAGCTCCGTAATATCGACTATCTACGGAGCACACAGCACACAAGATGTATCTTGTTCGTCTTCGACCATTTACATATCGGCACGATATTGGTAATTACTAAATGCCATAGTGTCGCAATAAGTAGAAAATATGTGCCACAACAGGTACAGGACCGGTCAATATCATTTAGTACCTTGACTAAGAGGAAAGACAAAGGAAACAGTTCCATACGCATCATTATGAAAAAGGAGCATCTAATCCGCCTGAAAGGTGAATGACAACAATTCATATTGTTTTTTTATTTGAGATATCATACAGACTTCTTACGTAAGGTTAGAAGAGGGATGAACTTGCGTAGTAGTCTACATTACCAATAGCTATTTAGGCATATGATTTCACTGGCCACACCACCGAAAGTTACGAGAGACTTGTATAATTGAATTCCGAATACTGGTCAAATCAGCGCTGACTTAGAAATATACTATAGAAAAGTACGTTTTCAGGTTAGTTCCACTATGTTCAAAAAAAGCACGTTGTCCATGTTAAGTATTATTCTTGTTCCAACCTGAACAACATTAAATGAAACTCCCTACAATCCTTGGAGTACAATGCCTCCGATACCACTCTCCGGTTTTGTCCTAGGTATTGTGTTCTTGGAACTATCTGTTAGTTTACATTCCCTCAGGTATCAGACGAGAGCATATTATATTACCTGTGAAGGATACTCAGTGCTTCAATATCAGAGTCTTAGTTTTATGGCTAGAAATTAGATTAAACTAGTCCGTCTGTGCAGACTCATATTTCAGATGTCTTTGATCTCATGGTGTGTTGAATTCAACACCTCTGTCTTTGTGCATCAATTGATGATTTCTTCGAGGAATCCTGGGAGCTTGTTTGCTGTGTATCAGTCAGATACGTCTACTTCGAATTATTCTCCATCGCACACATATCCGGTGTAATGTCAGTGTTCCTCAGTCCTGTGAAAATTGAAGGAAGGAATAATTTGGAATTTGAAGTACTGAACAGTTATGCTTTCCAATCAAGTACAGCTGTTCCCTCTTGAGTATAATGAAACATACCCTAGAAATGACAGATTGCATATCCATCATTTTTCCGAAATGAATTATAGGCTTTCTTATCGATCGATCTAGGACTGGTTCGCCTTTTATAGGCTGAATTAAAGGTTAGAAGTTTATCCTCTGTGAAAGTGCGATACATATATAGGTCAACTGTTGTTCCGGATTTTCGATTTGATCGTAAGTCTTTAAAAAAACTTCGGTCTGAGTTCGCTTTGCTTTGCTCCAATGAATCTCTTATAAGTACGGATTGTAGCTTATGTCTGAATCGATTTCATATACATTTGCCTTTGTTCATATTTAATACAGGTGTCTAATCACTTCGATCGCTGCAGCAAAGGTAAATTGGTATCAACTAATCGTTTCACAGCCTTCGATAATCCGTTTAGAAACTCTCCTTAAGAATTACTTTTGTTGACGGATGGTAATGTTGTATCTTCAATTAAGTTAGGAGGTTCTAATTGTTTCGCTCCAAGGAGTTATTTTAAAGGTATGGATGGACACTGAGCTAACAAAGAAAAAAGTTTTTCACAAATTACATAGCTCATATGAACACGGGACTGATATTCTGAGCTGACGGGTCCGTTACTGAAAAAACCCCGATCTGGAGCAATCATCCTAATCTACTCCCTTTAATTCAAAAGCGTTTCCGGTCTATTTAGACCTTATGAATCCAATGCGATGTTTTGAAACAATATTCTATATCCTTAAAGTATACATTACAGTGAAGACTAATGTTCAAATAGCCTATCCTTGTCTTATATGAGATGGATCAATCCCCAGATATTAGCTGTGGGTTTTGTTATGACAAGATAATTCCTATTGTATATAAGTAGGCATTTTCTTGAATGAGCGTTGAATCAGTGACGCTTTCGGAGGATAAGAAATTTCGCTCATATGTCGCCAGTAAAGACACACTAATTACTATGTAGGGATAAGCTTCACTATTTTGCTGTATAATATGAATCTTGATCCTAGCCTAATAAACCACTGTAGAGGATTGAAGTTTGCGAGAAAGCGAGAAAGGCACCATGCTTTAATATATAATCACTAATTAATTGCTCTAGATTCCCCTAATGAATTCTTATCGGCAAGAACAATAAAACCAATATACAGCGGACATATCATCAAATTTGAACTGCCACCGAAAGTACAGACATCACTTTTCTCGTCAAGAATTACGTCAGTGGGCAGAAAGGTCTCAGACAAACGCGAATGTTCTGTTCTCAGACACAAAGCTATAACTATCTGTCAATTTATTTACATCTGCTGACGCTAAACTTATTTTTAGCGTCAGACAAACGATACGTCATCTAGCCACTTGTCCTAATTTAATACGACAAGTGTAAACTTTTGAGCGCACAATTTGATTTAAGCGCAATCGTTGTACGTCACGCGCCAAGTAGATGCTAAAAATAGAATGTGGCTAATAAATATTCCTCTGTTTAACAGCAGTCTTGTTGCAATCATGAAGGAAGTTACTCCTGCAGTACGTTGTGAACAGTGATGACAATATGTTTTATCCTGTAAGAATTCTCTTTTCTCGTTCGATCTGTGCGCAAATTTTCCTCATTAGATAACTCATATCTCGACATAACAAGTTCAGCAGAGTACGTCTGATAGGCATGGCGGTGTTTTAGCTAACGTTAGAGCCATCCAAACTTAGATGGTAATCCCGCCACACGGTTCCTGGATTTGCCTATATTTCATAAGCTCCAGTCTATAGGTTAGAGAGAATGGAACTAGACTCATGAGATGTGCATGCGTATCTGTTTCCTGCCTTGATATGCAGAGTGACATGTCGAACTAATAATTTGAAAATCAGCCATTCAATAGATGTAAGAGGGAGATCGCCAATAAATCATTCCCGCACAACGTATTTGTCCGATAGAAATAATATTAATTTCACATTTCCATATCAGATTGGCTCTCGCACTGAATATCTAGCCTTTTGCTTAGAACAAAGAATGCCCCCAGTTTGGTCATCTTGTGTTGGTACTTTAATCACCGTGAAAATCGGTGATTAGGTACTACCAAGGTCCGATGATTGTCAGAAACTATGTTATATTTTTCTTTTAACTTTTGCGCCCATAGTAAGCAATATTAGCCTCTTAAAATGATTTTAAGCTCACTAGAGGTTGCCGTAGCCCAATACATCACCCATGGCATGGAAACTAGAATGGAAATCCGGTTCGAGGATGGAAATAAAAAAGATATGGGTGCAATAAATAGGAAGCGGTAGTGGTTAAGAAAGATTTTTCATGTCTAAACGTTAATAAAGACAAATTGGTGATGGGTACCAAACTCTTCCTTTGGTCTGAAAGAAGGTGAATAGATATGATATGTATTGTTCAACAGTCATTTTGAAGTCAAAATCCTGCGTGATATTATTAAAGTTTAAATGAAATTCAGTGCAAGGTTGGGATTATCGATTCCTTGTATCCACTGTTAATTTTGAAGAAAAACAGTATTAGATCCCTTAGGGTTCAGAACAATGGGAACTCATCTGTAATGACAGTACCTATTTTAGGATGTAGTAGAATATGTGATGGACCCAATTGAGTGAATGCTTTATATTCTAAATCTCAATCAGTAATTCAGATGACACCATATATGTACAGCGCACTCATATGACTATTAGTTTGTATGGACAATCCTTACTTACAGAGCATCATGTCATCATCATCAATAATGCACTGATATAAACAAAAGTGGTGTCCGAGGGGCTGTATATCCAATTGAATTACGACCTTCCGAGAATGTCGATATTGGTGAGAGTTTGTTTTACTATTGTGCGCATTCGCCGAACAAATCAAAATCGAATATGAATGGCGAGAATGCACTGTATTCCTTGGTATGTATGTGATAAAAAATTGTTGAAAACTCGAGTTAGTATAGTGTACATGTCTAAATTAATTTCTTAGCACAAAATCAGATCATTGATTGATTAACTTGGAATATACTTAAACTAGAACTTAAACTTTATTAAGACACAAGAAATTCGCATGCTAAATAGAAGTATATTTTAGGAATTTCTTGTTGAAATTACCGCACATCTATAGAATGATTAATATGTCAGGTCCATTGAAAAATAAGAAATTTTATTTCAATTATATAGCCCAGAGGTTCCCTTGAAATAAGGTTATAATCCCATATACACGCTTATTAGCTCTTCATAAATGTGAATTCATAAACAGAAACCTCTAAACCCGTGTATTGACATTTGGCGCGAGAGAACTTACACCATTTATTTTGGAGTTTATCTAGCACTCTCCTACACTTATTACCAGTTTTCCATGCCTCTTGTCGAACCAAATGTCAAAGGACGATGGTTCAGATTTTCTTAAGCCAAAAAGTGAATGCAGGAACACTACAGAAGACATATATGGCAAACTGTAAATTTACCGGCGAATATGCATCCTCTGGCTGATAGAGGACGTATCAGGAATTCCTGGAAGATATTTCCAAAAATCGTCAAAGCTTCTCCACCGTTATAACATAATCAACTCATCTTCAACGACCGAGATATCAGAGTGTCAGGTACTCTGTGTCGCACGTCGGGCATGCCCCTCGTCACGTGTTGCACAGGAAGATGTGGTGCAATATATGTAGTCATTCAACTAGGTCTGGCCCTTCACAGCTCTGATGCTTTGTCCATTATAAGTGCTAAGGAGACTATTTGTTTGTCCATCGTTGGCCGCTAAAATGCTACAACGGTGTGTTCTTAATCCATTGTATATAAAAAGAATCAAACTCCTCGACTTCGAGGGATCTGAAGACGGGTGGATTTTGTGTGTGTGTTCGTGTGTGGGTTGTGAGAGGAGTAGGAGAGAGAAGAGGAGACGAGAGACCTAGAAGAGATAGAGGGACGAGGAGAGCAGATGAGAGATATGCAGCAGAGAACGAGAAAGAGTAGTAGAGGAGAGATTCCTTTGTAGTTTTGTGTCCCCACGTCAGGGTAATGGATAATCACCGATCATACAGTACTGCCAAACTAATTCTTACCTGTGCTGCGATCAACGGGCCTTCCGTGCTCTGGCACGTATTGCTTGCTAGCGGACCACGCGGTTTTTTTAACAGGTAATTATCTCCGAAGATCCTCGTGATTGCATGATGCCTACTATCCAAAGATGCCCTTGATTGCTCGGGACTGCTCTTAAGGCGATAGGAGGCATCATTGTACTGATGCCAATCAAGACCTCTGTTGTTTTCTCTTGAGCTTCTAGATGCCGAAGCGTCTTGGCGATAATTAGAACCGACATTAGTTCTTGGGACGTGAAACCAAGGTATCTGGTTACGTCATGACGCTATATAACACGGCCTTAAGGGTGCTGTGAGCATTAGCGCGCTGCACTGGCGACGCCGAAGCACTGGGGCTCGAACTCCACTCTCTTCGATCTCACGATTCACGTAGCAGAGGGTCTAACTTTGGCCCGAGAGGTACGCATTTTCCCTTACCGCGAACTCCAGAGAAGAAGTAGCCAAGAGAGATGAGAACTGAGAGAAGATGAGACGAGAGCAGAAGAGAGAGAGGAGAGAGAGAGAGAGAAGATTAGATTGAGAGAAGTATAGAGTAGGAGATGAGTAGGATGAGGAGAGAGCACGTGATGTACGAGAGAATTACTGAGATGTGCAAATGTGTCTAAAACTAACAAAGTGATCTAGAGTCATGTTAATACCTTTACTAGAAATGAGTACTACTACGGTAACCAAGAACTGAGTCTTTTATGTGCTGTAACTAAGAATATTTGAAGTTCTGTTAATTATCCTATGATTAATTTAAACCAGAGTATTCATTAGTTTAGAATTCGACTCATTATTCTCATGAATGTAAATCTAGGAAGAACAAGTTCTTGCGTGGGGTAATATATACATTAAGATAGTAAGAATGATCATATAATTAACCTTCCAGTGGTGTCAGATCCTAGTTTAATTAAAAGACTTTAGTCAAAGATAAGTGATGCGAAACTTTGAATCTCATCACCAGAACACAAAGTTTAATCTCTTCTCTTCTAATGTTATATTATGTTGTCCATTATGAGCTTACAGTCCGCTGATAGTAAAAACACTTCTGGGTTACCTGTAAGCATTGTAATTCCTAAAATGCCATTGACCCTGCATATATGGACAAAATCTAGCTTTGCGCGCCACGAATCTAAGCGAAGGCTCCCCGAGAATAAAAATAAAGAAAATTAAATTGATTATTGGTCGACCAGGATCGCTTTACTTTTTATGCATCCATACAGAACGAGATCTGATATTGTTTCGACCTGTTCCCAGTTTTTTTTCAAAAAGAGTCTACAGTTCGCAAGCTAAGATCATAACCCAAGGTTAAATTCTCCTATAATTTCAATAACTCCATAATTACCCTTAGCATTCAAATCCTACCCCCCATTAAGGTTACCGCTACCGTGGTCATCCTACTCCCAATGAGTTTACCTTACGTGTTTCAGAATCCTAACTCCCACAATTTACCTTTAGTGCTTCTGATATCCTACTCCCCACATAGTTACCCTTACCGATGTGTCATCCTACTTCCCCAATATGTTCCCACTTTGGTGTTCCAATTCCGTAACTCCCATAAGTTAGCTCTTACCGGTTCCCATCCTACCCCTAAAGTTTACCTTAACGGGTTTGTGTTCCACTCCCAAAGTTCCCTTAGCCGTGGTCCCCAATTCCACTGCCCCATAAGTTACCCTTAACCTTTCGTGTTCAATGGCGTTGTACCCGCGGTTAGTGATCTTGAATGACCTCATCCCAACGTTTACGAAGTGAATACGTCTGCAAGGGATACCACTTCTCCCTACCTAGTAACGATGGCTACGCGCGTAGTTCTTCTTCAACCTGTCTATCTGCCCGCCCTCCTCTAAGAGAACTCAGTTCAGTTCATATGCCTGTGGAAAAAGTCGATTATTATTGTTTTATAAATACGATATAAATTTCAAACACTATATCTTACAATATTTTAAAATGAAAGAAACCAGTGAGCAAGTCTCACATACCCCACACTCCCACATTGCTAAATGTTAGTTTGGACTAATCAGGGTAGGGAAAGTTCAATGAATTTGAAATTCGTAATAAATGGATACACATAAAGTGAATTAACTATTGATTACTACTATGGATTTTTTTCTAAAATCAAGTAAGAGATGTTTCATTAAACATACAAAATTTTAATCCTTTCCTCTTCATCAGGTTTATTGGTTAAGTAGGAGAAATCATGAAATCCAGAATTTCCTTGTATATGGCGCATCTTACACAGCATGTTCTTCAGTCACAACAATAGTGTTCCCGATAATCTGTTGAAAAGCGGTTGTCAGAGGAGTCATATGTTGACAAACGCGGTTTCAAGTAGTATATGTAATGTGGCCAAATTCAATTCCATATAGGGGCCCATAATTTCCCCGTAAAATAGAAAGAATCAGAACTTCGCTGCCATATATGCCATCACATGGTATGGTTCTTATAACTACACAAAGTTCATGAAATCGTGAAGTCGGTTTCAGAAGGAGTTGGCGCTTGACAAAAAATAAATAACAGGAATCTGACCCTGGCCAAGAAACATATACCCACCACCCTTGCGTGGGGTAATAATAATGTCATCATACTATTTATTTGGGTACAACTGTTAATTATAGCATTACAAGTCGCCATTGTTAGACCGTAATAGACACACAGGCAGTTTTACCGATCATTACCTCAATAGTAAACAGTAAGAAAAGAATATACACCCATGAGTTTCTAGTTGTGTAGCATCAGCAAGACAGATTTCTATACTTTTAATGCTATAGCTTCAACTAGGACGACGCGATTAGGGTTTGTGGGTTACTAGGGTCAATTTCCATTCCCATGTCTTAGAAGTAAGTTCAATAACCGGAGAAACATCTTACTGTCAGGATGTCCGCTTCTGATAAACTTCCTAACCCACGGGCAGCCCAATAACAGCGTTAGAACAGAAAACAGAAGAGCTGAAGTTACCCCCATAAACATAGCAAGCATAGCAAGTTTACTTCCCCATAACATACAAACATAGCAAATTATCATCTCATAAATTACAATACATAGCAAAATTACACCCTCCATATAAAACACAAACATAGCAACTTACATACCCATATAAATGAACTAGGTGGCTTTAAACATCAGTTTGGCCACTGTAAAGTCCAATAACGAAGAAATCTAAGATTCCATTCCTCTTTAAATTTGATTTTAGTGATCGACATGCAATCAGGTGGGTTTCACAGAATTTAAAACTTTGACAATCCCCAATCAGACTTTTTTGATAAGGTTGCTCCTCAAGCTAAATTTTGATGAGTCCAGATTTGCCTTACTGTAGTAAACAACTCACATCAAAACAATAATTTTGAGAATATAACTAGATGTTTTTTAATTGCAATTAATGAATAAAAATATATACTGTAATAAAAATTACATTATCCCCACAATGGCTCAAGTGTTTCTTAATTCATCCTTAGAACTGGGGATAATCACCTGGTAATATTCTATCAACACCTTATAAAAATGTTAATCAGCATGACTAAAAGAATTGAATAAAGAGTTCTATAATTCTTTGGTAATGAAAAATTCCATGCTTTCACTTTCTTTCATGCTTAACTTAAAAAATAAAATAATTAGTTTCCGGTAATAAAATGCAAATAGTTGTTCATTTCGTTTCTTGACCGGAAGTATGGTTTAGTACTATAACCATAATGAATCCAAATAAAATATCCCCAATTTCCTAAGCTATTCATGACGCTCCCGCAAACACACCGATTTAAAAAAACTGTGTGTCCCGTCAATTTTGCTCGTGATTTATCGATTCGCTGATTGAAACCCCTGCAACATTATTTTAAAGCCATATGCAACATTGAGGTAATAAGAAAAAAATAATGGCTATATCTCATTCCATCATTCATCAATCCATATTGTCTTGTTCAAAAACCTTTCTGTCTAAGTAATGATTCTTACACTGGATGGAAGACGTAATTAGTAATATTCCATATTATGCCATTACCTGCTAAATTATCCCCTCTTGGGAGCGGGACTTTTAACTGCGCTTTTGTGGCGTTCCTGTAGGAAACATTGATTACGTCCCCCGATGTAAATTTCAGCCTCTGCCCGAAAACCGGCATCCTTCATAACATCTCCATCAAGACTCTTTGTCTAAAGTGGTGTTTACATTAATCCGCATTTCCACACAATAATTGGAAAAATAGTTTTTAACTATAAGTATGCATTACAGACAAAAAAACCTGTCAATTACTGGCATGTATCTCACATATATATTATTATATATACAAATATATATAATATATATATATATGTAATATATATATATATATATATATATAATCTTACTTCCTATGATCTTTTAAGGCGCCCTAAATCTTCATAGGTAAGGGCCATCAGCCCTTCTTCTTCAACAAAACGTGCCTTCGGGCCTGTCAGTCTTGCCTTCAATAAAGTGGCCTCATAGCCCCCAATCCACGAAATCAAACATGTAAATCAAAGTTCCTAACCTACAATCATTATGTTGACGGTGCCTGCCCGTGGTGCGATGGCGATAGCCCTATAAACATCGTGCCAAATAAAATCCCGCCCTCTCTGTGTACTGGCAAAAAGAATACAACAGTGATCAATCTTTAAGTCTCAAATGACTACAAAACAGAGTTGGCAAGCACAATCCTCCACGTGGGACCACACCAGAGGGTGGGGTGTTGTGTTGTGTGGAATCAGGTCCTACAGGATAAGCATCCCCGTTGAACCTGTCACTCTGTTGTGTAGTCCATTGTCTTGGATCAGTAAAACGGAGTAATCAAAATCCAAAATCAGTGATGAAAAACGGCCTTGCAACAATTTCCCATTTAGATCGGGGAAAATTGACACAGTCAACATGAAAAAAGTTGCTATTGGGGATGGTCGTATTAAGCTTGCAATTTTTGTTTGTCTTTCAAATTAGATTCCAACAAGCAGCTAAACTATATACTGAAGTATGGAAGAAAAGCTTGCCTTAGAATATAAAATAACAGCGTGACTTCCCAACACCTTATATTTTATTTTATTACAGTTGCTTAATGATGTAATCGCAGTGAAACATGAACATTTGCGGACGATCGTGGGTCGCCACAGTTTGCATGGCCTCAATTTTCAGCTGCATAGAAAAGCAAATCACATACACTGACCCATGTCTAATCCATTTGGAGCGAGCTCAGTCGCTTAATTGAAAGTACACGTTTTACTGTCCTCAATTTCCGGTACAAAAGTGTTGGCTTCATTGTGGTGGTCGCATAAACGAGACTAGTTATCATCACGTACAATTCAATCATGAATTGATCCCCCTAAAATTTAGAAAGAAAAAAACCCATACATTACAAAAAAAAATCCAACGACTCTTCATGAACATAGAGAACAAAATTTTCTGCATAATGATCGAAAGAATATAACTTGATTCGTATTTCCGTAACAAGCTGGGTCAAATTAGCCGCAGTTCATTGCTGGAGTAATGAAGCATTTTTTGTGAAGAAAGGATTTGTCCTGTGTCAACACAACGTGGGACATAATCTTTCCAAAATTCTCGATACTGTTCGATAACTAACATTCAGCAGAATATAATTGCCCCCTGTATGCACTTTTTCCCCTGAAATTTAGCTAATAGAAAATTCACGACCTAGCCCATCTTTCTAGATCGGATAGCAATAACTGAATGTAACAAATATACATGAAAAGTTCCGCCAATGAATAATATATATATAATTCGAGACAATTTGCAACATGGAGCCGTGCTTAGTGCTACAATCAAAAATAAACACAAAGTTACAATCGTGAAAAGGCAACAGGATGTTATTTTGTGGTATTAGATCCCGGACCATTTCATCTCTCCCAAGTTTATCGGTCAAACTCAATGTTCCAATTATTCCGTTTGAGTTGGTTTTCTCGTGCCCGGAAGTCGAAAAATAGATCCTGAATTTTATGAAGTCGATCAGGTGAGACAATTTGAATTTGCCGACGTAACTAATACGATGTTTTGAGAAAGATATTAAACCAATTTTATTGGCCCATGGCCAATGGCGACAATTGGTTAGGCTCAGAGGCGTAGACCTGATTTTGTAAAAAGGGGGGGGGGGGGAGGGGGCAAAAAACTTAAAAAATCAACAGAAAGGTGCGGGGGGGGGGGGGGGGGGGGGCAAACTTCAAAATTATGTTGAACAAGCAAAAAAAAAGGCTTTTGGAAAACGGACTAAAAGTTGTGTGTGTGGGGGGGGGGGGGGGGCAAACTCTATGTATACTGAAAGTGGGGGGGTGGGGGGGCCACACTTCAAATTGTGTGTATTTTTATAGAAGATAAAAAGTTAACTCTCGAGACAAAGTGGGGGGGGGGGGGGCAAAAAAATAACGATCCCGCCTCTCCGCAGTATTGGTTGCCCCTCCTGGCCCCCCCGGTCTCCACGCGCCATTGACTCCTGTTTACATAAAAGTAAGAAAATTCATGCACGACTGGATAGTTAACGAAGTTAACATGTGACGAATGAACATGATATAATTTAATAAATGAGAAACTGATAGAAATAACTAGATTACGAAAAAAAAAATCCATACATGAGATCTTGGCTATGAAAAAGAATAAAAATATTATTATATATAATGGTTATGGCTTATTTGGTAACAGTGGAAACTGGCTCCGGGTGGCGATAAGTGGGCCCATTCGGTTCTCTTATTATCGATCCGAATCTGATTTGTTGATGTGTGTTTCTAAAAGTTCGCATGGGGAAAGCGGGAAAGCTGTTTCACAAAGAAATTGAATTATTAATCAATAATAATTAATAAAATTTGAAAAGCTTATAAATATATGCCCCCTAATAAGTATGAATAAACTGTTAAGATTGGATATAGATATAGCAATTAGTGTTGGGTTTTGAATATTTTGTGCGGCTTAAAATATTTAAAAATATGTATTGCTGGCTTTGCGAAAATTTCAATCTGCAGCCATTACAGTCCCTAGTTCGAGGACTGACCATGCATCCATCATGTGACATCAAATCCTGATGAAGAAATCACTGAGGTTTCGCAGTTTTGTTTTTGGGGGGGGGGGGGGGGGTAAAAATCAAGATAACAGAAGGCGAAGCTGAAGATTGATTTCGTAAACAATTTCCATCAAGTATATATATTTTGATATGGTCAGAAAAAAACAATGTCAGATTAATCAAATCATGAATTGAAGCATACTCCGTGACCTTCTGTTGCACATGATGAAGCGATAACGCATTGGCCCCTGCTGGCCCTAATGATTTTAAACAAATCACGAATTTGCAGGCGACTGCATTGATACACATCAAAACATAAGGTCAAAAATATTATCTAAATCAAAAATTCTGAACAGCTGCCAGCCATATTCCAACCAAAAATAACTTCGTTTTAATCATCATTTATCTAATATATTATCTTGTAAAACCGGTGGTCTGGAAACTGCAATTATATGTGAATTGCGCTTAACGTTGAAGTTTTTACCAAGCCATTCGGGGAGTATTTGGTTGTGTAAACACTCGTAAAAAAATCCGTAAAATTCCCTAAATGTGTGAATATGATAAAAATGGTAATTGCCAAGATTGATTATCATGATCATGTTTAGGAAATAACTAACCCTCATTTTTATCGCGACCGTTGTATATTGGCTGAAATTTAACGGTTGTAAGACTGGAGTTTACCGCCGCGAATCGGCGTAAGCGGAACAGTTCGTTTATCCCATTCAAGCAATTTTGCTTTGCATGTTACATTTGTTTGCCTATTGTGTTATGAAATTCTATGCTGTGACGTTATTTTTTGCCCTGTCAGCGCAATTAACCGTCAACAATCCAAACTTCCCATCGTGTTATGTTTTTGCGTCCAACGTGGCCATATACATTCAATCGAGAAGTCTTCCCTCCTTTCTCGTAACGGTCATTTAACCATCTCAATCTCAGTCTGCAAGTTAAATCCAATCTAAAATACGTGTTACAAAACGAAACAAGTTCAAATTAAATGAATGCGTGTTTATTTATACACAATTTTCTAAAGAATCTTGGTATTCAGATTTGATCAAAACGATATCATTAAATCAATTTTTTCTGAATATGACTAATTGCAAAAATTACCTCTCCCGCCCACATGTGCCAGATTCTGAAACACAATCCACAAATAGATCGGCCGAATAATAGATTGCGCTGCGTTAGCTGTGTGTGTGTGGACGCGGCGTGTTGATAAGTAACTATACTACCAACGTCTTACACAACGATCGAAAAATTCGTTCTGTCCGTGGTGTTTTTTCGCCCTCGGGGTACAGGCATAATCTAAAAATGCGTTGCGTACAAGTTGTGTGTTAACGCTGAATGCGCAAAAGCTGTGTAGCTGCGTTATGGCGCCAAAGTTTATTTTACGTTAGCTGTCAGGATTGCCGCAAAGCCTGTGGTTACTGCGTATCCGCGAAGTGAGTGTGTATACAAGCGCAAATGCGCAAATCGAAGTGTTAATAGGCACGAAGACTGGGCGTTGAGTAAAGTACATTATCCGGACACCAAAGGAATCCATTAATACGTGTCTCGAACAGGCAACAGATGAATCCCTACAGTAGACGATGGTACTACGCTTAGAGGGTTAGAGAAGTACAACAGACACGGTGACAACTTATCAGTTTGGTAAGTGTAGCGGGGTCTTTTTGTAAACGTATAGCCCGGTGAAAGCCATATGGAGCCACCATGGAAATCGGGTGCAACGGCTGTGAGGGTGGCTGCCTCAATAACGACGAATAATTAATCCCATTGGAAGATGATAGTCAGCGAATAGCCTATAGAAGCCCTTTGTGTAACAGATTTGTTGATGTTGTTACATGGCCCTCTGGTTAAATAACCGTCCCTTCCTCACGTCCAAGTCAGCCCAATGGACCCCCCCCCCTGACGTTATCTAACCGCTGGATGGCTACGAACACTATAATTAATTAGTCCCGTTTATATTTACACTAATATTGTTTTGAAAATGTTTATGTACCTTCAAGAAAACGCAATTTTTGGATTATAGCGATATAAAGTCGATAAAAAACATATGATATTGCACCTTTGTTTCAATTTGGTTCAAATGTATACTAACAGATTGCAAATGATATTGAAAAAATCCCAAAGATTAAGAGTAATATATACGTATATTTGTTACTTTTAAAAGAATTCTAACAATTCCCAAATTTGCAACTCTCCTCCGTTCTCTCTCTCCGCGAGGTGGCGGGCGTCGTTCTTCTCTCTCTGCGGCGGGTCTCTCTCTTCCGTCTCTCTCCTTCTCTGCTCTCAATCAATCAATGCAATCAAATGTCCTAAGAGAAAATATTTCATGAGAGACTTTACTAATCGCCATAAGAAATTAAATATTTCAATTATAAACTCACTGACGACTTTTTTAGGAATTTGACCTTCACTTAACACTGTATTTGGTCATTCGATTAAATCCTGACGCCTATGTAGTCGTTGACGCACTGCGCATTGCTGTGGCGCTCCAGACCACTGCCGCCTGAAATGTGCCAGGTAGGATAACCCCGCTGCAGAGTTTGACGCGCCTGCAGCGCCCCCAAGAGGAACGAACGTTAACACGGTCCTTGTTGTTGTACACACGCACACGTTGGGTAATAACTCTCAGCGTGTGAAGTGTCTCTAGACACACACTCGCATATGTTAAATTTATCGGTCGGAAAATAACAGTCCCCTCCTGAAAGCTACGAAACGATGACGATTGCGCGGGGAAATGTTCAGCGATTATTTTTCCTTTCGCTAGACGACCATTTTAATGTTAGAATATC
>CAJDSM010156479.1:0-10688 GCA_903981925.1 Ostrea lurida
TTCGGCTCAGGTGAGCTAAAAATTAAGAGATGAGACAGTAATTTTATTTGAACTCATTGAACGAAAGATTAGTAAAAATGATTTCCAGAAGTTTAATGATTGAAAAATAGTTTATAATTTTCACCAGATGAACAATTGTATGCAATATTTAAATCCTTTATTTGATGCGAATCTAAAATTCATGGCATGATTAATTCTTTTGGTTTGCGAGTTTGGAGTTCAATACTTTAAAGAAGAAATACAGTTGTCTTTTGAAGCAATTAATACTCCCTCAAATTACATGCTTTAAATTATTTCCGTCCTTCCTTTACCTTTTTTGGCTTTTGAGAAGCATTAGACAATGATTGACGATTGATTACAGCCGATAAATGGACATTGTTTCCATTTCACAATGATGGTGCTAGAAAAGAGGTATTGACAGTGTTGCTGCAAAACGGTCTAATTGTAATAATTCATGCTACATTTGTCGAAAATTGCAAGTTATGTGGTGGTTGAATAAAAAATTCAAGATGGCGGCGTGGTATATATGTCAGTTATTTGTTTACGGGAAGATTTTTTTTTTTTATGAAATATATAAAAAAACCAAACCGTCAAGTGCCTGTGTGATAATCATCTACCTACCTTTATTTGCTGTGTACAATGCGTCACTTCCCCCGATAATTTCGTAACATAAAATTTGGTATACGTACACATATTTCCATCAGTGCACGGATCAAACAAAGTGACAGGACATATGTGACTTATACACCTGTACGTGCTATTTTTTTTTTTTTGTATATTGTCGCGTACGAACCATGTTTCGTTAAATTATGTTGACTATATTGCAAGAATTTTTTTTTTTTTTCATTTTTAAAGAAAATGTACCAGACCCTTATTTGTTCACCTCTTCACACACATGTACACACAACTACTTCCAGGACAAGGTCATACACATATATGTAAATTTAAAAAGTTCTTTATCAAATATCCCGATGAGCACTATCCAATGCTTTGGCAGAATTTTAAGAATCATCACTATTGATGAGGAAGAACAGGTCTTGCTTTTCTTTCTTCTTACAAAAACATGAGTTAGTAAATTTTTCTCTAACCTTTATACAGCCTGCAACTCCCCATTTCTGTAACAAGCATTTCATTATTTCTTATAGCCATTAATGTATACTGCAACTATTTAATTTCGATTGAACTTAGAAAGTAGGCCTACATTATATTGTGTTGCAGACATAACTATATAACAACCTCTCTCTCTCTCTCTCTCTCTCTCTCTCTCTCTCGTTCTCTCTTCTCTCTCATTTTCTCTTCTCATCCTCATCTCTCTCTCTCTCTCTTTTCTCTCTGCTCTCTCCTTCTATGTTAAGGTATCCTTTGTACAATTGAGGAAAAATTCTCGGTATATATCGACCGAAGGTCTTCGGGAGTTTCCCGGAATAAAATGCTTCTTACAAATTAAAAATCGCTATATAGATAAATTTGAAATATGTGTGTTTAAATGGGTACAAATTATAATTTATACAACTTAAAGTTTGTGAAATTATACGAATAAGATTTAAATAATGCATGTCATCGAGACTAATTCTAAAATAATCCAAGATGCGGCGGCCATGACAAATGTGGCACACGGGAGGTCTGGTTTAAAAAAAACGTTAACAAGAAATTTTGAGAAACATAATGCCCCCCATGGGTGGCAAAATTCCAAAGGCTAATTTATGAAATTGGTGGTCTTATACAAGGCAAAACTAATCAATTAAACAAATAAGGGTAGAAATACTATTCATCATGATTAGAATGTCAAGTTTGACAAATACAACAGATATGAACAAATCTTTAGCAGTTTTGAAATTGCCTATGCAGATTGACCGCTTGCATCTTTTGGCCATGTGACCCAATATTAGGGATCATTAACTTTCTAAGGAAACACCTGTACCTCAGTTTAGTTGTTAATAAAAGCAAGGGTCAAAAGATTTTGAGCGGACTAACACATGGGTTTATCAGTGATTTGACCTTGACCTTTAAAACCTTGGTGCCTTAAAATCAACAGGGATCATTAATCTCTAAGACAACCTATGCCATGTTTGGTTGATATCAAGCAAAGGGTCAGACGATATTGGAGCGGACAACACATGGGGTTAAGACCATTGATATTGACCTTGACCTTGACTTTGTGACCTGGAAATCAAAAGAGGTCATCCTACTCTCTGAGAGACAATCCCCTAGGCCAAAGTTTGGTTGATATCAAGCAAAGGGGTCAAAAGATTTTGTATGGCAACACATGGGGTTATAAGACCAGCAATTTGCCTTGACCTTTGACCTGAAAATCATAGGGATCATCTCTTCCTCAAGGGCATCCCTGTACCACAAGTTGGTTGATATCAGCAAAAGAGGTCAAAAGATACTTGGCGGACAGCAACCCTGTCTACAGACTGACCCCTTGACCTTGACCTTTAAATCCATGTGAGCCTGAAAATATAGGGATCATCTACCTGTAAAGGGCAACCCCTGTACCAAGTTGGTTGATATCAAGCAAAGAGGGTCAAAAGATATTGGACGCGGACAGCACATAGTCTACCACATGACCCCTTGACCTTTGACATGTGCCTGAAAATCATATAGGACTCAATCTAACTCTCTAAAGGGCATCCCCTGTACCAAGTTTTTGGTTGATATCAAGCAAGGGGTTCAAAAGGGATATTGAGCGGACAGCACATAGTCTACGACTGACTCACTTGAACCTTGACCTTTGACCATAGTGACCTGAAAAATCAATAGGGATATCTACTTTCTAAGGGCAACCCCTGTACCAATTTGGTTGATATCAAGGCAAAGGAGTCAGAAAAGATTTGGAGCGGAAACAACATGGTCTACATGACCGACGACGTACCCGACCGACATACGACCCGACCGACAGTCAAAACAACCTATGCCCCCTCTTTTTCAAGGGGGGCATAACAAGGCGCCTGTTTACCAACCCTTTATCCAGAAGATCAAGAACTATGGAATTAAAACCAATGTTTTGTGACTCTGTGATGAATTTTGTCCAGGTATTAGTAAATTTGGAACGAAAACGATCTCGTTCTTGACGAATGACGAAAGTTTGTGGATTTATCACGATCTGTGTGGAATTGTTATATTCATCAGATAGAAATTCCATTTTCCATTGACAATGGCTACCTGTCTCTGCCTAAAATTACTGAATGAAATAAAAGGGATGCCGACTTGAGTATTCACACAAAACTTGGGACAGGTAAGCAGTCATATTATTGTTTACAATGTAGATGATTACTCATCATTGACTAATACAAATCGCAGTCTTCATGAAAAACTTTTAAAACTTGCTGCCAGTAGGCCAGTTGAACTGCTCTAATGAAATTTACGTCTCAATTTCATAATACGTGTTTATCACATTGCATTGTGGGATGTAAGTTTAACTGTACAGATTAATATAGTGAGACTTTGTCTACAACTCATACTAAATACTTTATATGCATCTCAATTTTTTATTATATATGATAAAATATACAAATAGGTGTTTAGAATATAGTCTTATGCATTCAACGTTTCATTCAATGTAAACTTAAAAAAGTCTTACAACCCATCGGGCTTCTTGATTCTCACTGACCTCCGACCCTCAATCCACGTGGCCCTTGGCTCTCGATCACCGAGTTCGTTGTGGAAAGACTGAATCGAGAAAGCTCACTACATGCTGCAGAGAAGAGCATATAAATTTTGATATTCTTGATTGAATATGAAAAGTTATTTGATCATTGAATGCAAATCAGGGTTGGCAAAACCAAGCGGTCAATACTAGTAATTGACCGGCCGGTGGTCAATATGGTTAAAACCGGTCAATACTGGTCGATTGTGGTCATTGAAGATTTAACATACAAGTGTATCTCACCTGTTTTGAAGGCATATCTCACGACCTCACCCACGGGTAACAAATTATCTCAGCCCCCTCAATAAAAATTGTTGTTAAAGGTGTAGTAATGGCAATTATAAGTTTCCCCTTAATCATGAAAGTTTAATTAAAAAAGCCAAAATGCCTGCAATGTCCAGAAGAACTCAAGAAGAATCTTACATTAGTGAGAGACTAATCGCTATCAATGAACACATTAACTGTTGAAACTTGATTGTGACGAGGCGTGTGAACATATTGCTTTTATATAATATAAAAATGAACTAACGCTAGTATTTTAAGTCTTATTATGGGCCTTTATTACAGCATATCATGTATAAAAAGAAAATCTTCACCCCAATCACCCCAATCTCGACCTTAGGCTCGGCAAAATCTCACTCAATAGCAGTCGACATTTATCACTGTATGATTTATGGTCATTATTCATATTATTAGTTATTTTAAATGTTCGAGTTCATTTATGATGAACATCGTAATTCTAAACATGCACTTCAAAACTTACAGTTCAAATGAGATTATAATGTATACAGCATTTTATTCAAGTGGGAAAAATGCTCACTGTAAAATATAAACTTTTAACTTCTTGTCCTAGCGCAAAAGAAGTGTCAATTCCCTAAATCTACCCACACAAAACATAACAGCGTTTAAGGATCAGCACAGGTATGAAGATACTTATTTTCCTGCGAAGTTATATGGATTGGCAAACAGGACCAGACTCAACAGCTTACGTTGTATACTTATAGAGAGCGATCATTAGCGTGTTCCCCACCTTGAAATAAATCTTATCCCATTAATATTTACGAGTCTCAAATTTGAACGTAGTATTCCTTCAGGTTAGATCGCACATGTAGAATTACATATTTATCATCATAATGAACTCGTAACAATTGTGAGAAACTAAATAAGCTATCATAGAACTCGAACACGCACACTCATACAAAAGTCAGAAGACTGTAAAATAATGTCACCTATGCTTATAGCAAAATTGGAAGTGCGATTTCTTCCGACTAAAGGTGAGATTGGGGGTGATTTCGGGGTGAGATTTTTTTTTTATATCAATGATATCGCTGTATAAAGGCATAAATAAGACCTTAAAATCTACTTAGTTCATTTTTTATTATAAAAGCATTTATCAAGTGTCAAGCAGTTTCAACCAGTTGAAGTGTTCATTTGATAGCATTAGTCTTCATACTAAATGTAACGATTTCTTCTTGGGTATCTTCTGGAATTGCAGGCATTTTTGGCTTTTTGATACAACTTTCATGATTAAGGGAAACTAATTGCCATATCTACACCTTTAACGACAATTTTTTGGGGTAGATAGTTGTTACCGTGGTAGGTCGTGAGAGCTTCAAAAGGGTTGAGATATCACATGTTGTTATTCTTCAATGACCACAATCGACCAGTATTGACCGTGTTTTAAGCTCAGGTATTGCCACCGGCCGGTCAATCTAAGTATTGCGGCTTTTTTGCCACCCTGATTTGCATCAATGATCAATAACCTTTTCCATTTCATCAAGAATATAATTTATATGCTTCTCTGCAGCAATGTGTAGCTTTTCTCGATTTCAGTCTTCACAAACTTACTGGTGATTCCAAACCAAGCAAGTGGATTGAAGGTCGGGTCAGTAGATAATCAGAAGCCGAGGGTCTGTAGACTTTTGAAGTTACATTGAATAAAACGTTGAGATCATAGATATATTCTAAACAACCGTATATGTATAATTTTATCAATATAATAAATAATTGGTAGATGCTATAAGTTTTTAGTAAGTGTTTAGACAAAGTCTCACTAATTAACTGTACAGTTTAAACATTACATCCCACAAACGCGATGTGAAACACGTATATGAAAATTGGAGACCTAAATTTCATTGAGGACAGTTCACTTGGCGCCTACTGGCCAGCAGTTTAAAAGTTTCCATGAAGACGCGATTTTGTATTAGTCAAGTGACTGGAGTATCAATTACTTTACAAATATAATGATGCTTTACCTGTCCCAAGTTTTGTTGGAATACCAAGTTCGCTAATCCCATTTTGATTTCTTCATAAATTTTGTTGCTCAAGACAGAGTAGATCTGTCTAAATGGAAAGGATTCTAGTGTGATAATAGAAATTTCCACACAGATCGTGATAAATCACACAAAGCTTTCAGTTATTCGTCCAAACGAGATCGTTTTTCGGTTCCAAATTTACTAATCCTGGACACAATTTCAATCACAGAGTCACAAACATGGTTTTATTCAATAGTGTGATCTTCTGGGATTAAAGGGGTGTAAACAGCGCCTTTTTATGCCCCCTTTGAATAAGAGGGGGCATGTGTGTTTGCACCTGTCGCGGTCGGTCGCGTATCGGTCTGTGTCCTGGAGTGTTGTCCGCTCAATATCTTTTGACTCCTTTGCTGATATCAACCAACTTGGTACAGGGGTTGCCCTTAGAAAGTAGATGATCCATATTGATTTTCAGGTCACATGTCAAAGGTCTAGGTCAAGTGGTCAGTCGTAGACTATGGCTGTCCGCTCAATATTTTTGACCCTTTGCTTGATATCAACCAAACTGTGTACAGGGGCGCCCTTAGAGAGTAGATGATCCCTATTGATTTTCAGGTCACATGGTCAAAGGTCAAGGTCAGTCGGTGACTATTGCTTCGCTCAATATCTTTTTTGACCTCTTTGCTGATATCACCAAACTTGTACGGGTTGCCCTTAGAGAGTAGATGATCCTATTGTTTTCAGGTCACAGTGGTTTAAGTCAAGGTCAGTGGTCAGTCTGTAGACTATATGTGCTGTCCGTCTCAATATCTTTTGACCTCTTTGTCTTATATCAACCAAATTGTCAGGGGATGCCCTTAGAGAAAAGATCCTCTATTGATTTTCAGAGTCAAAGGTCAAGGTCAAATTGCTGGTCTTACCCAAATGTGTTGTCCTCGAATATCTTTTACCCCTGTTGCTTGATATCAACCAAATTGGCCTAGGGATTGTCCATTAGAGAGAGATGAATCCCTCTTGATTTCCAGGTCACAAAGGTCAAAGGTCAAGGTCAAATCAATGGTTCTTAACCCATGTGTTGTCCGCTCAATATCTTTGACCCCTTTGCTTGATATCAACACATGGCATAGGGTTGTCCTTAGAGATAAATACCCTGTGTGATTTTAAGGTCACAAGGTTTAAAGGTCAGTCAATCACTGGTCTTAACCCATGTGTTAGTCCGCTAAAATCTTTTGACCCTTTTGCTTGATAACAACTACTGGAGTACGGTGTTGTCCTTAGAAAGTAAATGTATCCATAAATTTTTTGGGTCACATGGCAAAGATCAAGGTCAATCTTGATAGGCCAATTCAAACTGCTAAAGATTTGTCATATCTGTTGTTTTTGTTCAAACTTTGACATCTAATCATTGATGAATAGGTATTTTACCCTTATTTGTTAATGATTATTTTGTGCCTTGTATAAGCACCAATTTCATAATAAGCCATTTTGAATTTTGCACCATGGGGGGCATTATTTTCTCAAACATTTCTTGTTAAGTTTTTTTTTAAACCAACCTCCCGTGTGCAATTTGTCATGGCCGCCGCCATCTTGGGATTTTTTAGGATTAGTCTCGATGACATAAGCATTAATTTGTAAAAACTCTTATTCGAATTTTCACAAATTAGTTTGTATTATAATTTGCTACCATTTATAAACGATATTACAAATTTATCTATAATAGTCGATTAATTTGTAAGAAGCATTTTTATTCCGGAAACTCCCGAGACCTCGTCGATGATAACCGAGAAATTTTTCCTTCAAATTGTACAAAGGATACCTTAAGAAAGAGAGAGAGAGAGAGAGAGGAGAGAGAGAGAGAGAAGAGAGAGAGAGAGAGAGAGAGAGAGAGAGAGAGAAGAAGAGAGAGAGAGAGAAGAAGGGTTGTTATATAGTTAGTTGCAAACAATTAATGTAGGCCTACTTTCTACGTTAACAATCGAATTAATAGTTTGCAGTTTCATTAATGGCTATAAGAAATAATGATGCTTGTTACAGAAATGGGAGTTTGCAGGCTGTATAAAGGTTAGAGAAAAATTTACTAATCCATGTTTTTGTAAGAAAAGAAAAGCAAGACCTGTTCTTCCTCATCGATAGTGATGATCTCTTAAATTCTGCCAAAGGCATTGGATAGTGCTCATCGGGATATTTGATAAGAAACTTTTTAAATTTACATATATGTGTATGACCTTGTCCTGGAAGTAGTTGTGTGTAAGTTTGTGTGAAGAGGTGACAAATAAGGTCTGGTAATTTCTTTAAAATAGAAAAAAAAAAAAAATTCTTGCAATATGTCACATAATTTAATGAAACTGGTTCGTACGCGACAATATACAAAAAAAAAAAATAGCACGTACAGGTGTATAAGTCAATTATGTCCTGTCACTTTGTTTCTGATCGTACTGTGGAAATATGTGTACGTATACCAAATTTTAATGTTACGGAATTATCGGGGGAAAGTGACGCATTGTACACAGCAAATAAAGGTAGGTAGATGATTATCACACAGGCACTTGACGGTTTGGTTTTTTTATATTTCATAAAAAAAAAAAATCTTCCCGTAACAAATAACTGACATATATCAACGCCGCATCTTGAATTTTTTATTCACCCACATAAACTTGCAATTTTTCGACAATGTAGCATGATTATTACAATTAGACCGTTTTGCAGCAACACTGTCAATCCTCTTTTCTAGCACCATCATTGTGAAATGGAAACAATGTCATTTATCGGCTGTATCAATCGTCAATCATGTCTAATGCTTCTCAAAGCCAAAAAAGGTAAGGGAAGGAACGGTAAATTTAAAGCATGTAATTTTGAGGGAGTTTAATTGCTTCAAAAG
Source organism: Ostrea lurida (assembly GCA_903981925.1). Lineage (NCBI taxonomy): Eukaryota > Metazoa > Mollusca > Bivalvia > Ostreida > Ostreidae > Ostrea > Ostrea lurida. The sequence continues at coordinate 8,780 of CAJDSM010156479.1, forward strand.
ACAACTGTATTTTTCTTTAAAGTATTGAACTCCAAACTCGCAAACCAAAAAATTAATCATGCCATGAATTTTAGATTCGCATCAAAATAAGGATTTAAATATTAGCTACAATTGTTCACTGTAAAATTAATATAAACTATTTTCATCATTAAATCTTCTGGAAATCATTTTTTACTAATCTTTCGTTCAATGAGTTCAAATAAAATTACTGTCTCATCTCTTAATTTTTAGCTCACCTGAGCCGAAGGCTCAAGTGAGCATCACTGATCGCCTTTTGTCCGTCGTCTGTCTGTCTGTCTGTTAACTTTTCACATTTTCGACTTCTTCTCAAGAACCGCTGGACCAAATTCAACAAATTTGTACAATTATCTTGGGTAAGGGGAATCAATTTGTTCAAGATAGGACCAGGCCCATCAAAGGGGAGGATAATCAGAAAATGCAAATAGGGTGGTGTCATTTAAATCTTCTTTCTAAGAACCACTGGGCAGGAAAGCTGCATTTTATTGGAAGCTTTCTGATATAGAGGAGATTTAAGTTTGTTCAAATCATGACCCCGGGGTACGATGGGCCACATAGGGATATAAGTTTTACATATGATTATATAGGAAAATCTTTAAAAATTTCTTCTCAAAGAACCACTGGTCCAGGAAGCTGAAATTTATATGGAAGCTTCCTGATATAGAGGAGATTTACGTTTGTTTCAAATCATGACCCCCGGGGTACGATGGGGCTCCAATTGGGGATCAAGTTTTACATATGATTGATATATTAGGAAAAATATTTAAAATCTTCTTCTCAAGAACCATGGGCCAGGAAAGCTGAAATTTATATGGAAGCTTTCTGATATATAGGAGATTTAGTTTGTCCATCATGAACCCCTGGGGTACGATGGGCCACAATAGGGGATCAAAGTTTTACATATGATATATAGGAAAAATATTAAAATCTTCTCACAAGAAATACTGGGCCATAAAGCTGAAATTTATATGACAGCTTCCTGATATAGTGAGATTCAAGTTTGTTAAATCATGACCCTGGGGGTACAATAGGGCCCCAATAGGGGTCCAAGTTTTACATATGATTACATGTATATAGGGGAATCTTTTAAAAATCTTCTCAAGAAACACTGGATCAGGAAAGCTGAAATTTATATGAAGCTTCCTGAGGTAGTGGAGATTCAAGTTTGTTCAAATCATGACTCCAAGAGTATATGGGGCACAAATAGGGGATCAAAGTTTTTACATTTGAATATATATTATAAATGTCTTCTCAAGACCAAAATACAACATTTACCTTAAAGCTTCCTGATATAGAGTAGAATCAAATTTGATCAGATATACGTCCCGGGAGTAGGGCAAGGCACAACAGGGGATCAAAGTTTTGCATGAAATGTTCTTCCTCCAGAACACTGGTCAGTTTTAAGGAAACTTGAAAATTCTTTTCTAACCACACTGCGAGCCAGGACCAAGGTCACTCAGGTGATCGATGTGGCCCATGGGCCTCTTGTTTCGTTTTTCCAAGTAATTGATTTTCTCAGCATTCTCCAATTTTCGAAGCCATTCCCCTTAATAACAGGTCTATAAAATGATATTCCTTGTGAATTATTATAATTTTCACCGATTAGCTCTCCGAAAAAAGGTTTGGAGACTTATTACTTTTACTCAGGTCTTATCATTCTTTTACAAACTCTTGGAAATAAGTTTGATATAACACATCGTTTGTTTTATGTTACTCTGCATAGAATATTGGGCAGACTTATTTTATATTCACAAGAAGCAGAATTTGTACAGAAACTGTACGGGATAAAACAAACAAAGCAACGCAAACGTAGCAATATACCGCCCGTCATGGCCCAGACAGTGGTTAAACCATTATGTACATTTGACCTTTTACCAGTGACGATTCGGCT
>CAJDSM010156492.1:0-14033 GCA_903981925.1 Ostrea lurida
ACCCGGGCCCCCCTCTAAATCCGCCACTGTTTTGTTATTTATTTGTTATACTGAACCTAGTCTTCAAGCTAACAATAGAGAAATTTGCTCACAGGTAACATTAATTTGTGTATTGTTAATAAAAAAAAAGCCAAAATTAAGCATAAGCATCTTAATTAGGAGCCATTTTCAGGGTGTTCTTGTTACCATGACAACGGTACCTCAAATGCAATTTTTGGTATCATATTTTATGAGAGGGTGTCAAATAATCACTATATGTCAAATTTCAGCAAAATCGGCGAGGGTGCTTATCCACCCCTTTATTAAATTTTTTGATGCTTACAGAGAATGACTCTTAATATTATGTAAACCATTTTACATCAACGGAATGTAGTTTTCTTATTAATTTACAATGCTTTCTATGACTTTCTTTGTATTATTTTCAATCGGGCTTGGTTCAAATTAGAAAAATCGCAATATTTCTAAATTTTGGCCATTTCATTTCAATTTCTTTTTAACATATATATCCTATTTCTAGGCGACATGTTTTTTGAAGATTTTATCCATAGATTTAAAAAATATCAAAAAATAACATTTTCAACATTCATTAATATTTTTATTTTAAAAAACCCGGATTGTATATCTGAGTCGTTTAGATATGTTTTATAAGACATTCATATATTACATCAAATCACAGCAAAATATATCGATTCCAGAATCTCTTTTTTGCAAAGAAAACAACTTTTTCATTATTCCGGGAAAAAATCACAAAAAATTCATATAAAATAATTGAGAGCTTGTATTATTTTTTCGATGGCGAATCTGTTCTTCTTGAAAGGTGCTTACACGAATTGTTAATTAAATTGAGCTACCTCAAGCACTCAACAACACGTGGGGATTACCTCCCTTAACACATTATGCTTTATCAAATTGACAAAGTTTGTCGATTCTAGGACTCGAATCTACACGAATCATCTCATTTATAGGTCACAGTGACCTTGATTTAGAGTGCGACACACCTGCTACTCAAGATGCATTAACTGATGAATTTGATAATATATATAATAATTATCCAGTTATGAAAGACATACAAGTTGATGAAATTTGACGATTCTCCTAGTCTCAATAGTATTTAAGTTATGAGCCAAACACGAAGTGGGACAGACGGACGGACAAATTCGTCATATAAAATTAAAATATGTTCCTTCCTTGCCAGGGGTATAGAGCCCAGATGGACAGTGCAGCACAGGAGTTCCCTTCAACTCCGCTGGTAGGAAACTAAACATCTCAAATAGTATTTGATATCGACCTATAAATCTAACACAAACTGTGTATCCTTCTGTTGTCATTCCTCTGCACACAGAGCTGAAATGCTCTTGATGACAAATAACTAGAGTGCTGTTAATATTTTTTTTTATTTCTAGAGGAAATATATGACATAGCTGTGGTGTACATATACATCAATAGACACAATATTCATAATGCAACATGTTATCGGGTTCGCAAATTATGATGCAACATTATTCTATATATAAAGTGTTTTTAGGTTTTTTGACACTTTAACTTGTACATAACAAGAAATCTTCAATCAAAAACAAGTTTGATTTCGGTTTTGATTTTCAATACAGTAAAGTTTACAATCATGAATATTCATATCTAGAAAATGCACCTGTTTTATCCGATTTCACTTTTAAAAAAATTCTCATCTTCAAATGTTTTCAATAATAAATCTATCAATTAGTATTTAAAAACTTCAAAAACACTAACACAACAACAATATATTCATATATAGAGATGAAAAAAATATAATTAAAAATCATTTCTAAATTAAAATATGGTTCCAGCTGATTAGCTCTGAGTAACATGTTGCATTAATTAGTGAAGGAACCAGCAGATCTAGGGTTCACCGGGGTCACAAAGCATGAGATGTCGTTCCTATCTCCTGGCAACGAGAAGGCATTGCAAAAGCTTCCTTCAGAGGAAAAAATATGTAATTATCATTTACCCAAAAAAATTCATTATTTTGATTTTGAATATTGTTTGTTATCTGCATTTACGGTTGTCAAAGACTTCACCGACTCTAATTATAGATTGCAATGCCTTTCTCAAAAATCGTAAATTATTACTAACACTGGTACAATCTTAATCAAAGCCCTTTAAAAATAAACACAGTGACACAAGCTGAAATAATCCATCAATGACCACATATATGATACAAAAAACCATAAATAATGACCAATTATACCTGGCTCGGGGAGGAACAGAAAAAAAAAAGAAAAAAAAAAAAAAGACTTTTTTTCTGAGGTAGTTTCATAAATTTAGTTTTATACAAAAATATCTGCATACTTCAAATTCAAATTTCTTGTTCAACTGAAGGTGCAGTTCCTAGTTTTGAGGTAATTACTCTGTAGTGTGGATGCTGGCAGTCACTTGACGACGACGACGTCGCACTGAGGTAGTAATCTATGGATTTATTTTCTGATGTGTAAATACTGTTAATTTGACACATGGATTATTGTTTCCCTGCATGGATTTAACTCGGAGGGGGGAAGGGGGGGGGGGTGTATATATAGAATAATTTTCTTTTTATCAATCTGTAAGACAAAATTAATAAATTATACATTAAAAATATCCCCAATGACTCAGAAACAAGGACAAAAATATACACGAAACATAAATGTCTTCTGATCAGTAAAAGTACCCGAATATACCATCAACATTGGTTTAAAAAAATTCAGCCTTCAAAATTTCATGAAAATCAAGTTTCATTTAAACAATCTCTTGTTAATGGAATATCATCTAGACGAAAGCTAGTATATAGATGTGTATATATATATTTATATATATAATTTTTTTTTTTTACAATTCAGCCAACATTTGTTAAGTAACTATACAAAATATACATGAGAAGCTATATCTACAGACAATACACAAGTACTATGTACAGCAAACAATATTCATATACTTTTGAATAAAAGGCCTTGAAACTCCAGATACAAGCTTACATTGACAAGTTAGACTTGGCATTCACTATAGACAAAACAACCTAGTCATTTGTAATAACTCCCCGCTCGCTCTCTCTCTCGCTTTCACGCCAATATGATATATTTTCTTCAGCAGTCTGAGGAATCTTTAATCCTAATCCTTCATCACAATGTTAAAAACCCAACCCATCAAAAATTTCCAAAGTCTAATCAATTTAGCCAAGAAAAAAAAAAATTAAAATACACGATCAAGCACAGAAAGTTATCATACTCAAAGAAACAGTTATACACAAGAATATTACCAAAGCTATAGGCATTATACATATACAGAATTACTCCAAAAAATGAGGTAGATCATAATACACTTGTCGTCTGCTACCCATCTGACAACAAGTCTCCTGAGTTCAAGATGTAACATAGTGAGAAGGTGAAATGTCAAGGGTCAAAGGTCATGGATATATGAAAAAATACCATATGCAGGCTTGGTGTACATTAAATCAATCCTGAGATTAGCAAAATAAAGAATAAATATTACAGAGGTAATGGTTTCAAGTAATTTTTACTAATGTATCCTGTTCTTCTCACTTTTTGAATATCTAGCATTGACACATAGGCACTTGTTCACACAAACATAAACACATATTTATACACAGAGAACCCATTTATTTGTATGAAGCAAGTGTCCATGCACTGACAATTTCCTTTTCATAGAGCATATCTTATATCAAGAGTAACAGCGTATAGTTCAAAGAAAAACCTGTATTAGAATTCAGCATGAAAAAATTCTGACCTACATTAAAAAAAAAAAATCCTTTCTATTGAAAATTTTAAATTTGCCAAGAATAGTGAAAGGGGGGGCTATGGTATAGAAATACAAATGAGTGAATAGTTGTATATCTATCACCGTTAGCACTGACTGACGCGATTCATTGAGACACACCTATACAAAACACCGCATACAACAAAAAGTGTTAACACCGGACCAAACAAATTCACCCTCTGCGAGGATAAATTCAAACTTGCACAGTAAAACAATGCATGACAGCAACATATGTGACAAAAAATATGAAATTCCACTCCACACTTTTTTTTTTTGATTTAGCAAAATGAAAATCCCAATAAGCATTGTAAAAATCAACAGTTTTGATGATAATATTTTGACTTCTGCAGTTCAGTTTTGATTTACAAATCAGGAAATGTTTTCTAGCTAGTTAATATAAAAAAAACTTGTAAACATTATTTACGAGACAATGCAAACACCGGAGGATTCAAATATGGCAATGACCAAGAATTCTTTGCTCTGGAATGAAGTGCGGCTTCTGTACTCAGCAGACGTCAATTTTTCACCGGATGGGGGACCACCTTCCCCTATTTATAATTCAAATCAGCAAAACAACAAATTCCCCAGCAAAAACATCAAATGCTGTTACTGAATAAAAAATGTGCGAATTATTTTTTTTTAATTTCAAGATGGGTGTTTTTACTCCGAAAACACACGATTATTCTCACAACATTTTCTAATCTAGGACGCCTAATTTTGATTTTAATTGGTTATTGAAATAAGAATGAATATTACATCATAACAATACAGCACAAAATGAGAGCTTGCCATTCCAATCACCGGGGGGAATAATTGCATTTTGAAGCAGTTTTAACTACGTTCATCTTTACTGCTGAGCAATATCAATTTTTAGTTAATATGAACACATGAAGATATCAATTTTCAGGCCCCTTTTAAACGTTGACACTGGGCGATATATTGTAGCCGAGTGGACCATGGTCGTTAAACTAATCTAAACGCGGGCTGTGTGATCCATCACAGAAAATTTCATTTTCTATAAAATGTTACGCCCCAAAAAAACTGTCTACTTATCCGAATTTCATATCTTTTTTTTTTATAGTCCAAACAACCTCTCACGGTACAAGACAGTGTATTTCAAAACAAAACAAAAATGAACATTAAAGCTAAATATCAACACTAAACACAGGTTTATTCTCAAGCAACATGAAAAAAAAAAATTCCCCACACCTCCCTAAAAACAACAGTATAAAAGTTCAAACCAGGAAGTCTTATCCTGAACACAGTGATTAAAAAAAAAATTCCAACATATGGCACAAGTTTCTTCAGTAAACATGATTACAGAGACACGGTGTATATCACATGAAATATAAACAAGACACGATGATAATGGTAGTTAGGAATCTTGTAAATAATTAAAACATATAGCTTCTATCATGTGCTTCAAATGAGTTCAAGACACAAAATATTACCCGTATCATAGGTTTTCCTATAAAATATGACAGATATTGACTGGCATAAAATATTCAAGTTTGAGGTCAAATTGTCTCCCATAGCAGACTTATTCCGAATAAGTTGATACGGGAGGCAGTTCCCTACAGTTACCATGGATACGTGACACCATGGTGTCAAAGAGTCAGCCTTGCTGAAGCTAGATGTTTTCCGTGAAATGACGATACATAAATTGATGACACTAATCTTCTACAGCACTAAATGATATAGCACTAGGTCTGTAAGTTCGAACAAAAAATTAAAATATCAAAAATACATAAAAACAGCCTTGGAAATAAAAACAGCCTATGAAATATTTTTCAACCCTAAGTTTAGTATTAAATGTCATACAAACCAAGGAAGACAGCACTAAAACTGGTTACAACTGGTTTTCTTAGAAAGAATTCTCTGATTTCGGGTAAATTCAGATATACAAAATGAAGTTATTGATGACCAATAAGTATCAAATTGCCAAACCTGACTGGACTTTGGATAGTGGACATCATTCATATGTGAAAATGAAATACTTCGAAAAATAAAACTCTTCAAAACGAAACATAAAAATTTCATCTGATTTCTGGATTTACATATGTTGTGTGTGGTATATCATTAAAAATATAATAAAAAAAATTGAGTAGATATATTAAGACATAAATCAACTTAAAAATATACAGTGGATGATTTTTAAAAACCTGGATACATACATGAAAGTCAACACAAATTCTGAGTTATAAAAGCTTAAATCTTAAATATTCTATACATTATCTGGGTCACATACGAGCATTTCCTCAGTAGCCCATTTCCAATTCACACACTCATCAATGTGTATTGAGATCTCCTTCTAATACTCATATATGATAATATAGAAAAGCCCCTTGAATATGACTTAATTCACCCGATGCTTGAACTTGGAACTTCAAATATTATCAACTTGAAACTTCATGGAAGGCTACATAGTGAACTTTGAACTTCTGTGAAGGTCCCAAAGTGAACTTTGAACTTTCTATGAAGATAAAGTTGAAGAGGATGATGTATTGCACTTCTGTTGAGGTTCATCTGAAAAAATAATTAATCAGCAATTGTACTCATTCCACTGACGAATCCACACACATCAAACAGTCAATATTCCATTTGAAAATGAAGAATTTTTCATGACCCCTCTCACAATATCATGTACAAGGAAAACCTATAAAGGCACAAATATAGGTCAAATACTTTTTTTTTAATTGCACGGGGACTAAAAACAATTTGAATGCTACCTTTGCATTTAACCCCAAATCGTTCAAAATAAATTAAACAACTATTTCTTCATTGTAAAATTTCTCATTTCAAAGTACCTTAACCTTTACACTTCATAAAAATATTCAGTCTCTTGTGCCAAACATGGCCACATCAAATCAAATCTCTTACAGAATTCACGAAGAGACCAGTACATGTACTTCATTCTCTCGCACACTTAATTCTCTTAGATCTTACCATTATGCTAGCTTCCACCCACCGCAGTGAACCAGTTTAGGTGTGGTACTCTTCCTTAAATGGCTCATAGTTGGGGATGGTGTGTGGATATTTCACGTGCCAAACAATGTGGAACATGAATTCTATACGGTCCTGACAGTGCTTCTGACACGAAGGACAGCGGAAAGGATCATTGTCCACTGGCGAATGGAGACTCTTGTGCAGGTGGTACATGGTGAAGTCATGAAAGAAAATGTTGCAGTGGGGACAGTGGTGGATTCCGGAATCACCCGTCGGGGTAATGGATGTGGTTGTCACGTCACGCTTCTCATCGCTTTCGGTTTCTGAGATCGGGGGACTCTTGGAGGCAGTGTTGGCCAACTCTTCACGCTTGAAATGCTCTGCAATGATGCGTGACTTCCAATCACCATCCTCCGACTCGCCACTACTTGTGGACTTCATGCTGAGGTCAATCACTTTGTTGTCAGTTGAGGTATTGGGGTGGTTACTATAAATAGACGATATTGGAGGTAGTCGTCTCAGGGCTGAATGAGGTAGACTTGACATGGAGGCAGATTCATTTGACAACCTGCTAAAAACGGTCATCAATGTAACTGTCTGTTTCATCATGTCATGCGTCATTCTTATACTGTCATTTATGCAGAATTTAAAAATCATGATTATTGTAAAAAAATTTATTCGTACTGTAAAAGTGGCTATTTACGATGGGGATTAAGTACGTGTTCTCGCATTTACAACATTACTCGTGGGAGAAAAATTACAGTTAAATGAAAATAACATATATTATAAGATATTTTTAACAATGTGCATGGGGGGGGGGGGGGGGTGTTTAAGCGTTTATTACATGACTGCGTAATTAGTGTAAATTCCCTCCATGCGTAAATAACCACTTTTACAGCATTTTAAAAATATATAGTTATTGGTATATATATAGTTATCAGTGTGGTTCATGGCAAGTTGTAAGGTAAAATGATCTTACTTGAACCCAGACAGTGTGGGGGATATGGCAGCCGTAACGTGAGTCAGAGTGGGGGGACTTCCATTCACAGAGTTACTGCCGGTGACGAATCCCGAGTACGAAGAGGTCGGCAGAGAGGGGGGAGAGTGCAGTAAACCCGTATTTATCTACAAAAAGGAAGTCTACATTAGAAATATCAAATTAAAGATGCCATTTGTGGTCTTACATTATGCATTTCATAAAATTTAAATTGCCCAACATGGATCTATTTTCATTTATTTGATACAGATAATTTAATGACCACACCATCTGTTGAATTGCTGGTGTGAAATCGTAGGTAATCCGGCTTTTGTTCCATCAAAAGAGCAAGATCACAGAATTACAAATCACTTACAGCGGAGGTGCTGCTGGATCTGGGAGCCATGTAAAGCTGGTCCCCTCCCCCCGCGGAGTTCAACAGTCCTGGATTTGACAGTGAGCGCTCATGGCTGCTGTTGGGTGAGGTAGGGGGAGTTACCTGTTCCAGTTTAATTGAGTCAGGTGAGCCTGTGGGGCGTCGTCGACGGATGTCTGATGAGGTAGACACACTGACATCGGAGGTGCTCGACATCGAGGGCAGCGAGACAGTCGAAACTCCGCCCTGCATCAACCTAAAAATAAACCAACAGGTTACGCTACAAGTTCAACATCATCAGCCTCGCATACAACAGAAATTACACATATCATTGCTTCCTCACACTTTTGTATATGCAATTGATAAGGAAAGAAGCCTATGTCTTCTTTAAATTTATTAAAAATAAAGTAGCATACAGTCGAACTTTGATATTTTGAACACTGATATTTCAAATACAATGTACTGTAAATGGGGAAACATTTGTGTGGGTTTTATTTTCGCTATATTCGCGATTATATCAATGATCACGAAATTAAACCATCGCAAATTGCTGTTCAGTATAGTTGGAGGTACGATTCCAATTCTAGCAGTCTCTTTACTATTCGTGAAATTTAAACCAACGTGAAATACCGAAACACAAAAATTGCAAAATTTAAGCCCCACGAAATTAAAGCCTTTATAGTTTATACTAAAGTGAACTGAAGTTCCAACGACATTCCCATTACGTGTTTTATCCTTTTTATCTCGAACTCTCGGATAGATCTCTCTGTTTTTTCTCGGCCCTATCGAGTTTGAGATTATGACCTCTAACCTTTCCTCTTACCTGGATTGCGTGACGTTTACGGCGTTCTGCATCAGGCTCTCGTAGGTCAGAGCGTGGTGCAGCAGCGCCCTCTGTTGCATGGCGAAGGCCTGGTAAGTTGCCAGGTTCATTTGACTGGTGTTCCGTCCTGATGCTGGCGCGGCTGGGCTTCGGTAGTTCACCAGCTTTCCTCGCATGTGAACATTTCTCTCATGTCTTCGTAAGTCATTGGATTGTGTGAAGCACCTAAAACACAGAGATTTCAGAAATAGAACACATGCTCTTAGAAAACAAAAACCAAAGTCCTCGAGAGTATGCATGAAGGAATGATGACATTACTCCAGCCAGTACTGTTTCTTATACCAACATAATAATTTACTACAAGCACTTCTTTTTGNTCTTAGAAAACAAAAACCAAAGTCCTCGAGATTATGCATCAAGGAATGATGACATTACTCCGGCCAGTACTGTTTCTTCCATTCAAAACATATACCAACATAATAATTTACTACACGAACTTCTTTTTTACTTCATTCCTTGCAAAATAAAGCATGCTGAATTAAGATGTGTCACACCAACAGAATTTTGATTTTCTTTCTTGCATTTAAAATGTTCACTTTTGTCTTTTAAGACACCAACCTGTCATTACCCCCTCCCTCTCTACTCTAGAAGATGAATTAAACATTGATACATTTACCCCGCGTACTTATATTATATGTAGGGTACTGGTTTAAAAAGAAATTCTAGAATATTGGGATATCCTCCACCTCATATCATATCATCAAAATTTTTTATTTTGATAAATTTTTCCAAGTAAAAAATCAACTGTTTAACTTTTCTGCTCCCTTTTGATTTCTGAAATTAACCATGAATAACGTTCTTTGCTTTGAAATAAATATGGCTACAGGGTTGTTTTCTTTACATTCAAATTACCAGATGTATTCTACACTACACTCCTCCCGCAGGTTTTGTTTACAACCAGACGAGCAGTCACCAAATACCATAAAATACGCAGGTTTGTTTACAATGAGATGAGCAGTCACAAAATAATCATTAAATACAAAACAAGTCACCTGATATGACCGACTATTGAAGGATAGAAATGAAATAGAGCTGGCCGGGTGATTTACAGCTATGCAGATTGTATCATCTTTCAGGCCTATGTCAATGCATATTACCGAATATAAGTAAAGAGTTGTTTTTTTCCCCCAGGTTACTCTACACAACTGCCAGTACACTCCTGCGTGATTGAAGCCTACTGCCATTGGGGTTTGTTTGCATAGTTTTTGCAGGTTACAACTCGCGCAATTCAACAAATGCCTAATGATGAGCAACATGTGTCTGCACTTGCGTGGGAGCACATCCTGCGTTAATCACGAGCTCCTACCCCCCAACACTTTAATGGTCTCAAATGTCTATTGATTAGTTAATGGGACTCTATCTTATTAAAAAAAAAATCCAAACATATTCTTCATATGCTACATCATCGATCAGGGTACTATAGAAATAATCGTAAAAAGCCATATCCCATGATCCTCCACTAAGCCACAGGAACAGAACCGTCAAAATGGGTCTCCTGTACATCATTCCTGCACGTCAGATTAAAGACAAATTTCTGTTTTTTTCATGACCACTTCCCTCTTCTAGATTTTTTGCCAACTTACAACTGGCTTTCAATATGTCAGTCATATTCATTATCATAACATGGCCCCCTGATAGCCGTTTCGACGGTGACCTAGGTGTCCTGAAAATGGCCTAGAAAGACCCTTGTTAAACACACACACATCAAATTATCATTTATTTTTTTCTATATTACTAATAATTTTGTAATCCCAAAATTGTTGTTTTTAGCCTTGGCCTGATGCCAAGCTAATAATACAGCGTTTCTTTCTCCCCCCAGCAGGATTTGGGTGAACAACCTTCCCCCGTTACTTGGTTGGAATCTTAGTTTGTTGGAGGTCGATACTTAAAAACATGCAAGATGACTGTACCGCAGGAAAAAATGGGTTAGTACATAAAGGCTTTGTCCTGTAGTAAAAAAGGAAATGTACGAACTCCATCATTACTGGATCAATACCACACACTGTTTATAGATTCTCTTTCATCTGCTCCAAGCCATATGGAACACCAGTTTTGTTTTTTTTTCTTTTCACTTAATAAATCATCTGATTTACTTATATAATTCAATCTACAGTACACTGCATCTTTTAATTCGGGACAGGAGAGAATGNTATATAATTCAATCTACAGTACACTGCATCTCTTAATTCGGGATAGAAGAGAATGGTGGGTATCTGATTACACTGTTTTATTGGTGAGGGGTATTACCAACAGCATGACCTTATTTCCTATTTCATGGGATATCATCCATGGGGAAAAAATTCAATAGGTTCGCATGTACAGCCTGGTATCAGTGCTTTAGGGGCTAAATGAAGCACAACTTGAAGTCTTTTAACCTCCAATTCTTTGTATACAGTACAGATAAATGGGGTTTTTAAACTTTAATTACATTCGTTGCATGAAGACTTGGATAAAATATCAAAAGATTTTTTTTCACAACACAGATATTTCGAGTTCCATTAGGCAGAAGGAGATATTTAAATAATGTCATGAATTACAAACTTTTTAAATAACAACACAAATGCACCTTAAAAATGTGTGTGGATGTCGATATTATGTGACTAAACCAACCATGTCCCATAATTCTAAATTTATCATAATAGTTTCCATGTAGCAATAAATTCCATTTATAATTTTCTTTCACACATGACCGGCAATCCTACATTTCAATAATTGATTCTGTGCCATGTCATCACACGATTTATCTCTCGTCCTCGAACACGGCAACTGGTCAGTCACCTCAGAGTCATCACCATAAAGCACTGAATGGTCATTCATCTTCCCGTAGTCAGTGTGTGTCAGGAAGCCATAATCTTAGGGGGTGGAAAAGCTAGGTCATTGCATCTTACAGGCAATTAACCTAAAAAGACTCAAATTCCAGCCCCCAAAAAAATTTCAGTTGATGTGCCTGCCATGTTTTGAGAGATTGTGTTACATGTGTATTAAGCCAGATAATTTAATGGGTGTATTTATTGAAAAATACAGAAAAAACCCAAATTTATTTATGGCTTGACTATACATGTATTATGTCCCTGTACACCCAGTATTTTTATTGCAACCTATCACCTAACATCACGTTTTGGAGAGCTGGTATTGTGTTTACTCTACAACTTGTACACTTGTGACTTATCTGATGTGGATGGAAACATCGCCAAAAACTTCTTTCTTACAAAACATTTTTTTTAATCTTATCAGTGACCTCATAGTTGTATGAAGAAAAAAAACACCATGATTTCATTTTAAAGCTTTCCACTGATGAGACAAGACAGATGTGCCATTATCAGAGACTTTCGACTTTTTTTCCCTTGTCAGTGAAGAGTTTTTCTCTAATAGTATCTGTATCACCGCGGACATACGATGCCAATAAATCTCTCAGAGTCGCAGAGGAGGATTTTCCAAAAATATCCATGAAAAAAAAGCCAAATCATGTATTAGAAACAGGTACAAGATCTCTTAATTTTCACCAATCGATAAGCATTGTAAACTCATTCCACAACGCTGTAGTTAATCTCATACACTCACAATAACGTATTGCAAAATAGATTAAGTAAACAGATTTTTTTTTTTATATTTATGGTAGAAAATGATGACAAATTGACTAAACTTCAAATATTTTGATCAGACTCATCTAAAATTAAAAAGGGGGGAGGGGTTAAAATGTGTGGGTGGGGGAGAGGGTTCCAATGTAAACAACTATTTATATATCGAGGCATTGCAGAGGCTTCTCTGTTTTGAAATAAAAAGCTCTTGAATACACATACCAGGTATATAATTCTACATCAGTCCATTATGTCAACATTTCAATGTCGAAGGTGCTCAATGAAATTAACACATTGGTGATAACAATTTTTATATTATTTGAATTATTCCAAATGATTAATGCCAAGATTAAAAATTGCATAAAACGAGGTGGTCCCATCCATGTGTGCCAGAAAAATCAAAATTATCAAAAAGGTGATTGCATGTGATGAATTAGCAACAATAGATACATGTATACTGAATACAAATAGGCGAAGGTAACATCGAGTTAAACGTAATCATAATAAAAAAAACATATACAAAATTGAGTGTTTAAATCGAAACTATCTTATTTTCCTAACACCAATGAAATGTATAATGAATGATATACATAGTTCAATTAAACATTAAATCAGCCTTCGCAGTTTTTGTGCAACAGTAGATGCGTATCGTTTGCCTTATAATTCAATTACAAAACTAAAGAGAAGCGCGAATAAAAACTTTCTAATTCCAAAATCTGTTGTGTGGCTGGGGATGAAGATGCACTTTCTCGAGGGTCCATCGTCTGCGTGTTGATTGTGAGTGACGTAAGGAAGGAGATTTTGATTTTTACGATACCATAAATAGTAAGCTCTGTCTGATTCACAGGCCAACAGACATAGATCTACCTCCAAGTCTGCCACTCCAGACGGACTGTCCTAGCCAATGGCAAATAAAGCAGCAAGGGTGATTGAAAATTACCAATTACTGTTGCAGATTAACTAATAAATACTTCAACTAAAAGCCAAATAGCCTTGGAACAATGGCTGATGACCATAATATATTTTCTTTACTCTCCATTTTTCTCCTTTAATTACAGCATTACATGAGTTATGTTCGAACAATATGTGATAAAAATTGTTTTGGTTTTCTTTATGGTTACCCATGTAAGTATATTTCCCATCGTTATCACCCATTTCCCATGATTAAATCAAAGTTATGAAAATGTGCCAGATAAGTTGACCAACTTCTATTAAGAATTGATTTCTTTGATATTTTGCATTCAAAGCCCAAGTATCATTTAAAACAATTGCATTTACAAGTCATTTTGAAACTATTTCCAAAAATGTGCTTGTCTTCTAAATTGCTTGAAAAAATTTTGTCCTCTGGGTTGCTCTGGAGAAATTCAGCACTATATATAAAGCAGTGACAACGAGGAAACATTTTACTATTCTATCTGTCATTATAGACTCCTCTTTAGAATTTTTAAACTGTCACCCAAGGGGAAACAAAGATGAGAGAGAGGAGGGGGT
>CAJDSM010156504.1:0-17143 GCA_903981925.1 Ostrea lurida
AAAAAGTACTTAGTGCCAGTACTGCACGTTAACACTGAATCTTGTAGAGATACCTAAACACAAAGTGAAGTACAATCGTCAATAGCGATTTGCTAGGTCAGAATGGTAAACAATCTCAGACCATTCACAACTACGACAGTTAAAGCGAAAGGACGCGCAAGGAAGAGAATAGCAGAGAGCTGAGGTGATGAGATAGAGTACCTACATACGGCATCGTCAGCCAAGGAAGGTCAACTAATGAAAACTGAGTCGAATGAAATAAGCTTTGTATAGTTACATTTGTTGGTAGCGGGATACATCAAATGTTATCATTTAGCACCGTTCAATGTAGTTAGCTAAAATGCAATGCTTGCCCGTGTCAACTATTTTGGTAGGAAATTTTATCTCGGGCTAATGAATATCTATCTAATCAAACCCCGCGTTTCAGCATTGAAAACGCTGTGGGTAGTGCGGTTTTTTAAGTACGTAGAATAACAATTCAGTGTAGAGCAATATAATTCGAGTTGGTTACAAAGAATGCAATCGTTAAACTTTCCCATAATAGGTATATATTTTTCTAACGTAATACCCTAGGACTAACTCAGACATATTTTGGTCTCCCCGACAGAGAAAATGTGTACCTAGGCATGAGTAGGAGGTCCAAAAGTCTCGCTCCATTGTCATCTAATAATACTAGATTATCTGAAATAAATTGACATTATCTAGCTCTTGTTCTAAAATGCACTTAACGTTAAGGTTGTATCATAGAAGCCATGGTCAATAGGTTTACGCGTCATGGCAACCATGAAATTAAACAACCTAGAGATGGTCAAATTTACTTATACTTAGTGGAGCCTAATGCGATTGCCTTGTTCTACCAGACCTGCATAGCAGACATCCCTGGTGTGTCCAGTGGCTTTCTGTATATTAGCATCCAACTCTTGATGTTATATCTTGTATGTAACATCATCTGGGGGATGTTGCGAGATTGATCACTTTGGTTGCCGTTATCATCTTTGAGTCCTTAATGAACTGTTCACACTCAATCGTACTAAAATAGATGTGATCTACTATGTCGTTTTAAAATTCTTTAATTTAACGAACCAACATGTCATGTTAGGTCCAGAACGTATTTATCCAACTATAGATTAGACTGCAGCCGGCCTATCCTCACGTCGCTGAAGTAATAACATGTTGGATGTTGATTTCTGCATTATGCGTCATAAAATTGGCAAAATCGAATCACTACTTGTACAACGTCATCGTTTTGGTTTTGTTCACAAAGAACTTGATTGACTTCGAGTGAAGAAAACTATCACAACAAAGTTTTTACCATCTAAAAGAGGTACTCGATAAACATCATTATGTCAGAATGAGAGACTAACGATACCATCACCTTCCACAATCCGTCGAAATAAATTCTGGCATACACACATATCTAGATTTGAATACTCATCTAGTTACCTGTGTGGTAATAGTAAACTATAACCGTACTAGGGATTAGCTGGATCATCTATCAGACATTCATGATGGACGCCTTTACCTCCGCTGTCTGCTGATCATTTACATTGCACAGAACAAGCCTTGCATGTGATAAGTGTAAGAAGACATCCTACAATAAAGTGCCAGCACTATATGGATGGAAGATAATACTACATAATGATTTGTGAAGGTGACAAGGTGAGAATGCTGAATAAAATGCTACCGTGTTTAACTCAACTACACTAGTTACTATGCAGTTAGTATCTTCCAGTTAACTGTATAGGATGCACCAATATTGTCAGCACTGCTCGGGGGCTATTCTTGTTTACTCGTACGACCTTTTCTCTTTGCATGAAAAGCAGGTTACGTTTCTCTACGCGTCTTGATTTTTATACACATTGTCTTCATGTAAAGACATAGTCGTTATGCAAACAAGAACAACACAATGATGAGTAAGGACATTCAGTAAACGAAGTACTACTAGTAATTACCAGTCAGTACGGAGTGGCCCCATGCAAGAGCCAATAACTGTCCGTCATATTTTGCAAGCCAAAAAACCTGCGGAACTTATAGGGGCCTTGAATAACCTACATAAGTGATTATTAAGATGACAACAACAGATAAGACAACAATCTGCGAAATAGTTAGCCAAATGACGAAGTCGGATTAGTAAGAGAAATCGGCTAGTCGGTGAAAATCCGATACACACACTGGTGCGTAACAGAACTACATACTACTATACTGTACCACGTCAGAGAAGACCTCCTCTGTATATACCGATACACGCACATTGTTGAATTCAGTAAACTAAACAGTACTACTAGTCTCCAGTCAGAGAGTCTCCCTGTATATATCATATATATCTGTGTGGTGCCATGACCGACCCAGAGAAGGGATTTAAGTGCATCATAGTTCAGGCCGTATGCGTATATCCGTGTTGTTTTGCTGTCAGTAACAGAAACAGGAAAGTACCCGTCCGTTGTCAATCAGCTGTACTGTGTGTTTACTATCACACACCAGGATTGACAAGCGCGTCTGTACAGATGCCATGTGGCCATAAGTGAGACCTGATGGAAATCCTGTAGGAAATCGATGTCTCCCCGCGACTCGTCAGCCAACTCTACACCACGGTCCCAAGTCAACACAATAAATCACAATCCAATTCTCTGTGATATATCTAGGCTCACCAAGACAAGGTTGTGACCGGTTGTCGTGCTGTATGGTCAGACCTGGTGTCCTGTCTGATCGGTTATCTTGCCTGTATCTGTACCTTTTATCGCGTGCGCGACCATCAGATCTCCAGTGGACGTGGAGCAGAGGTACAACCAGAATGGGCCATGGTGATGGTAGGCCTCTCCACAGGTGCTACTGTTTCTAACTGCTTAGACAGTTGTTGAGTTACCATCCTGTCTAATTATAAAGTCATCACCAGAACTGTTCACTGTGGTTAGTACTCCCTCCCCAACAATTGCTGTATACTTCGTTTCACACGGTGTCAGTGTTCCTGTGTTCTGTCAAGATATATGTCACCCTCAGATATCCAACCCGTCGACGTCAACACAGCGTATTGGTAACACCTTCAGCTAACAGCTTGCACGACAGACAGCCGGCGTGTAAACACGGTGTGGGTCAGTTGTCACACACTCGTCTTATTCCTACTTGGACAATGTCGTCTGTCCCTGTTGACAGTTGGATTTCGTGACTGGCATCAAGGATAATCTGACTAGAATGCTCCTTTATCGTGGGGGACACAACTGGTCTTTATCTGGGGGACACGGACTGTCTTATAACAAGAGGAATTGTGACCGGTCTGTTGCTGATTGCAATCTGTCCTCATAGTTCTGTTGATGAAGACAAGAATGTGCTGTTTCATTTTCCTCTTTCTGTTGTGTAGAATCTATGCAATCAAAATAAGACTCTGTACTTTGTACATCACACTACCACAGGCCAATCAATCCTTCAGATCCTGGGCTTTTGTCTGACATCTGCCTGTGATGACCGGTACAGATTCGTGGGGGACGAAAGTTGATATCATTGGATCCTCAGGAGAACACGACAGGTAAAAGAGAGTCCACGTCTGATGTCTGGTCAATGATTTCTCGGTTGTTGTCGCTTGTTTATAGGCTTCTAATGTCAGTAGGTGTTTCGGTCCTCTAAGACAGTCGGAACAGACAGAAAGGTTCACACGACTGACAGAACCATTTCATAATCCGTGTGGATTCGGACACAGATCTGCTCGGGGATGTAGTTGAAATTTCTCAAACGGTAATAAGCTACATCAGGTAGATGTGGTATAGATCCATGACATGTTCTCTTTACAGAGCTAAACCACATATCATGTTTACACGTGACAGTAGAGAATCTCGGTGTCCCCCTGAATGGAACAATGTCGTACTTTATACGGTGTACGTGAGGCCTAGGTGGCCTATGATTGTGGAGGTCTGGGTCTTAGAATAAACTCTGAAAATAAACACATACAATACAAAGTAAACGACAATCCAATTTGTTATCGAACAAACACAATCAGGTTAATCAATGTAGAAAAGGAAATAAAGGATGAGAAAGCAAATGATAGAATAATCAAAACTGGAGATTTTTCCCACCTTTAAGAACACTGTGAGCTCTTGAATACGTAAAATAGAACATGACTTCATGAAACCTTAATGCTCCTCATACAGAACAGAATAATTTAATTTATTTGAAGTGATTACTAGCGCAGATTCTCATATAGAACACCTTTTACAAAATTCAGGGATTTTCGCGTGAACTACCTGGTAAAGCAGAACTCCCCCGTTATTCGCCAGCTCCTTAACATGCACCACCACTTGAAGCACATGACCCTTGAAGTAAGAAAGCTGTTTGCTGTGAAAGAAATATCAATCCACTCAAATTTAGTCAAATTTCCTTACATTCGATATACCCCTTGCAGTACTGTGACATGAGATTAAAAGTCCCTGTATCGTATTCCTACCCGTCAAATTCCATCACAAGATCATCATTGGGAGTTTATAAATAGAACACAGGATCAATGTAACCAAGGTTATATTAAGCCAGTGAGTGCGGAGTGAAGTATACAAAGTTATATCACATTTGTATTAGCGATTAATTACGATTGCTCGATCAATAGGACATGCAGTCCGACAGTGTCCATCCAGAAATTGTTCGTTTCTAAACTATATGAAATAACCATGCAAATAGGTTAGATGTATGTAAGAATAGTTTAGCATTCAAATGTTAATTGGATCAAATGTGCAGGTGATGCTAAGTGTACCCACAAAAATTTCTGTGATACTGAATCAGTCGAAAAATGAAGAGTTATTTCTATCATTTAATTTATAGTCACGCGACAAAAAAATGTTATTCAACTTAGTCATTCTAAAGTAAGCTGAAAATAAAGACCCCAAACCTGATCATAACATTCAGAGTTAGAACAGCATTACCATGTTAATGTCTGACACTGACACCCAAGGCACAAGCTCATACTATGTAACTGTCTATACTTGACACCAAAGGCAACAGCCCACACCTATATGCTGATACCGCAACCAAAGGAGCAGTCACTACCTATGTTATTCCTGATACCGGCAAAAGAACAGTCACACTATGTTAATGTCTGAACCAGCACCATTCGTGCTCGGTTTGTCTTCATCCTTACTTGTTGTTCACACAATAGGTCAAAAATGTGACGTATTCCTTGAATCTCTTCTACGCAAAAGGGAATCAGAGCGAATATGCTCTTTTTTAGTATTTACCACCAACAATAACATCCAGTGGAAGTACATGCAATCGTGAAAGGATTTAATAAAGACAAAAGTATGTCTTCTCCGTGAAAGAGCGAACAGGCCTGGCTGATCAGCGATGGAGCAGATGCTCCCACGGTGAACAACTTCACGCACGTCGTCGTAGAAAGATATAACAAGGTATATCAGACTCATCCTGTATTTCCCCTTAACTACATGTAGAATACACATTAAGTAATTTGTCGATTCTTCAAATAGAACTCCAGATATATTATTATTATCTTTATCTTAGATATCAAAAAGATATGTTTTTATTGTGTTAGTCACTTCGAAGGTACGTTTGTCATAAAATTTATATTTCATTCCAGATGATGACGGTTACCAACTAGAAGTTTAAAGTCAATATCCTGTCGCAACGGAGTGTTCAATACTGAAAAGGGAGATTCCAAAGACAGAAATCGTAAAGGTCAAAGGTTACGGTGATGGAAACAACGAAGGCCAAACTCATAAATCCAACCTTATCATAAACGATCGGTCTCTCCAAGGACTAAACCGGATCTACCAATTGCTGAGATTCAATGTGTACGAAACTACACTTTCATCGTCCCTCCTAACGTTGTTTTTGTAAGACCACAGCGAGAATTTGACGTGAACCCTCCCGCGCACGTGAAAACATAGCTTGTAGGACAGGATAGTCAAAGGGCATTATTTTCATGCTTGTGACAGTATTCTGTACATAGATAACAAGTTTTTTTCTAGCTCATATATTCAAAAATACTTCCGCAAAGTGAGTAACAAATAATAATAAGTAATACCTTTTAATGTGATTTTAACAGAAAAACGCAAGAAGCTGGTCTCCACCGGAAGAGACGGACAATAAGGATGTGGGGCTCAGATTGTACATAGAGACGGGCGTCGGGAAGGGGAGTGTGTAGCGCGTGGCCAGTTCCTGGAATCCTTCAATAGTATCCAGGTAAATACGGCATTTCTACCTACAGGTATACAATGGCAATCATACTATATTTAATCATTTTACAATATTTATAATTTCCGACAAAATTATGTACTTCAGTGATGCTTCAACGAAATGTTGAAACCGAACCATGAAAGTAAACTCTTAAAGTGATCAATGTAGTGCCCAAAAATGGGCAATACTTGAGGAGGGACAAGCTTGCTCGAGGAAGATATGCTTAATTTTGATTATGAATTTCTAAGTTAAATTTTGCCATTGCCATTCATACATATCCGTTTCAAAGCTAGTACATAGTAACAATAGCCTTGGGTTGTAGACACCCTCGGGGACTACAGTGTAAAGGCAAAGATAACGAACGTCATCAATCTCGGTAAGTCCTAAGATAAAACCAAGAGTTGGGACAAACACGGACTGGACATACCAGAGGGTGGTATCAGTGCCTAGAGCGAGAAGCATCCCCGTTTACCGGCACACGCGCCGTGAGTTCATTGTCTTTAATAAGGTAATGGAACAGTCCCGTGTCAAGTCAGTGTGTGGAATAACGGCCTAACAATGGTTATGAAACAGGAAAACTTATACTAATACAAATACTACTGATTAAGAATTATAAAATATAAATGATAAATAATAATAATAAATAATGATATAAAATAAGAATTAAAAAGAATGCAAAAGAAAATCATACTGTGTGATGTGTTTCATAGCAATTGGTAAGTCGTATTCATACACTGATTTGATCACAGAATTCTCCGTTTACCTGATCTTGACTATGGGCTCACGGCGGGTGTGACCTGTCTAAAGGGGATGCTTACTCCTCCTAGGCACCTGATCCCACCTCTGGTGTGTTCAGGGGTCTGCGTTTGCCCAACTCTTGTTTTTGGTTTTTCAATTTGGGACTTGCGAGATTGATCACTGTTCGCTATTTTTGACTTTACAAAACCCAAATGGATACTAATGCCAGACAAATCAAACACCATGTATTACAAATGAAAATTACACGACATATTTGGATTGAAAAAAAAATACCAATGAAAATATACAATACAAAAAGTAAACAATACAAATTGAAAATATATGAAGTCCATACAACCTGCCACTGCATGTCTGAGATGTTTCACACCAATTGTTAGACTGTTCTTTAGACATTGATTTTATCTTGGGATAACTCCGTTTTCCTGATCAAGATAAAGAATTCGCGGCGGGTATGACCGGTTGACAGGAGATGCTTACTTCTCCTTGTCACCTAACACCACCCCTGGTATATCTAGGGTTCCTTGTTTGCCCAGTTCGTAATATGTTTAGGATTGGTTATTCTCATAAAATACAAATGCAAATATAAAATGGAAATGAAATTTAAGCAATGCAATGTAATAAAAACCTTGCAATACAAATTAATCATGCAATACCAATGAAAATGTTCAATACAAAAACGACTTTTGCAATTTAAATTAAGAGTTATGCTGTTCAAATAAATAAGATGATAAAAAATATGTACAACTTGCATGGCAAATATAGCATTGATAAGAAAATACACAATACAAAGTAAAAATTATACAAAACGAAGAGTAGAGATCAAATATTTCAACGTTTGATATGTCAAACGTACTTATAAATCCGTTTTCTCTTTTTGTTTACATAGTATTTTGCTTCTTTTTTGTATCACTGTGGGTCGTGTATAGAATTGTATGACACTTAGATAAATGTCCTCTCGTGATCCCAAGTGGACAGACCACCGTGGAAAGTGGGTATTCAAAAATTCACCTGTATATATACCTCATTTCGGTCAGCATAGTGCATTTTACTTTTCAATTAGAGCACAGACCTTTGAATGTGGCATATATAGATATAAATGCGTCTGTTGTTGATCTGTCTAAGATATCACCACCATAAAATACCAAAATGTGTTGAATTTAGACTGTTTCTTAGATCTTAACTTGTTTCCTTTTTCATGGTAGATTTAATAAAAGGAGAATCCTACAAGGTTAGGGTAGCTGCAAAATCCCGATACGCAACAGGTCCTTATTCATCATGGCGGCTGGTCAAACTTCGGGGAGTCCGCAATACATCAAATGACGAGGCCATAGATATCACCACTACCCCGCCGCCAACACGTGAGAATAAAAACCACGGAATTAGTCTTCTTATTTTATTTTCATTCATTGATGGCTACGTTCAAAGATTATTTCCGGAACAAGAATGAAAAGTTTCATTTTCCTATTTAAAAGAGTGAAGGGAATTGTTGCGATTTACCATATTTTGTATACTCAGTTGTTTTCTGTTGATTAGCGAGTCCAGAGGAATTGTTTGGTCTAAAAATAGATCAGATTTCCGCGGGAGTTAACATAACATGGAATGACATCTCTAGCGACGTAGTGACGTATATGGTTGAAATCACACAAGGTACGTCGTGTACATTGCAAGCAAAACGGATATGATGTCAAATGAAACTTCATATAACACTTACATTGTACCCAATCGTAACTACTCAGCCATTTCCCAGAGCGATTTGTCGAAAATGGCCGAGTAGTTACTATACTTACTGTATATCTTGTCCTGTACACCATTTTATCTTCTACAGATTCTCAGATTCTGTATATTAAGGAGGTATACCGCCACCCCCTGGCTCTGGACGTGTACAGCCTTGACCCAGGCGAGGAGTACAATGTAACGGTTCGGGCGGTGAGCTCCAGGGGGACTGGACAATTCTCCGCCTCTTTTATGACCCCCGGTACGTCTACATGAGGAAACTAATGATTATTCGAGTCTCAATTTCTGGTTCATCATAAAATTCTATAGTTATATCCAAATGTCGGTATTGCTGATTTGTCTTTCTCGAAAGTTGTGTTCCAGTATAAATGTCTTTCAGTGAAGAGTGATATAAGGCAATAGTGGTGGATCCAGGATAATCGAATAAAGGGGGCATGTAAACGTCAAGTATTAGTCAAAGCACTGAGCCACTTCCGATGCCAAATTTGGAGTTTGGGAGTTTTACTAACAATAGTTCTATTTTTGTGCCGAAAGAGGGGACCAGTTTCCCTCCAAATCCGGCACTGCGGTATCAGATGTCTTCAAAAGCTTATCCAGTTTTTCATGGTTTTTATACAGTCCCCGTTACTGTGGTGACGGATGGACCCCACGTGACCCTGGCGGGCGGGAACGTGACACTGCGCTGCATCACTCAGGGAGTTCCCAGGCCTCAGTATGAATGGGTTTTAGGACAAGGGTTTGTAGGTCTCCTTTACATTCTGATTAAACAAAAATCTCCATAATGTCAAGTGCATGTGTTTTATATACAGGATGAATACAATGCAGAAAAAAAAAATATCATGGTCGTTATAACGGCTAAGTTTGTCAGTACGGTCTGCAATTGCATCTAAATTTGGAATTCAATTGACTTTTGAAATAATTTCTATGAACATATACAATTTTCAGTATATTTTCGCATTAATTTTTTTTAATTTAAAGCAACAGTTTATCATCACCTGCATATGGTGTGTTTGTCTCGAGATGAGGGCGAGTATATCGTGCAACATCCAATTTTCCTTTTTGTTTTTTCGGAGTTTTCAATCGAACGATTATAGACTCAGCTTAGCAAGCCATAAACAAACCTACTGGATTATTTGTCATGAAGGCGCTGAGTGTGTCCAAGCAGAAAGCAAATGCATCACTCTACCTTGTAAAAGCTATGGTCGTCTTTTGGGGTATGACTTCGCACAAGGAAGCCCGGAATCTGACGTTTTCTTGTTAGGAGTACCCCTGACTAGTGTAGCGGTGTATCGCTGTTTGTCGCCAGTTCAGCCAGAATCGCCTGGAAGGAAAAATGCAACCCTTAGCGTTAGTTCAAGCAGATCGCCTGGTGAAAATATGCGACATTACTGTATAGTAAATATTTATTCAGTAAAACGCTAGTGGTGGGTTCAGTGACAACATTAGAAATGGGGATGTGACCTAATACAGGGGGTCAGAATTTGTTTTCTTATTTTATAGCAGTTTTGTTCCCTATGATTTTAAGGAAATTGACTTGGTGTATCACGTGGTTTATTGCTTTTAGTTACGGGAAAATTATGACATCAACAATTTAATCAATGACGTCACAATGAGGTTTACCAAGTTACATTTACTATAGGAATTGAAATGAATGTGGCAAATATAATTCCTGCGTTTGTTTTTTATTGATAAATTATTAATAAAACATTGATTTATTTGTTGAACTCTCGAGAACGGAACAGGAATAAAACATCTAGATATCCCTTCAATATGGGGATTAAAATATGAAATATATCTCCAAAGCCACATGTAAATACATTATATTGTCCTTGCCATTATTTTGAAGGTTACATTTCAGAAAAGAAAACAATTCATTTTACCAGAGTTACCGAATCGCTGGCATTTTGCAACCGGGGAGGGGTAATGATAAAGTGTCCATAGTAACATTATCAACCTGACTTCCAAACGATTACTCATTTAAATCAATTAATAACCGCTACAAGGCTATTTTAATGTTAAAAAAAGAATTCAATGGTCATGTACTTCTCCAAGGGCTTGAAAAATGTGTTCTTCATTTATCAAAAAATTGCTTTTTCGAAATATTCCAAACTGCAATAAGCAGTCGTTTTATCCTTTCATTTGAAATAAATTGAGGTTTATTGATCAAAATTATACAATTTCTAGACCTTTGTTCTTTATCGTATTATAAGATATGAAACAACGGCATAGCCTTTTATTCAAATTTAAAACACCTTATAAAATATCCATATGATTTATTTTCAAAAGATGAATGAGGGGTTTACTATGGCAAACCGTAGCGTCACAATGACCCATGAAAAATCATACCATACTCTCATAATACGTTACAGAACACTTTCAACTATCAACATATTGTAAAAAAAAAAAAAATTGTGGACCATTAATTTTCAATACCCACGCAACAATCTTCCTTGAATAGATCAGTGAACCATTGTCTGTCTGTCTCAAAAGTCTCGAAACGCAAGAAGCATTAAACAATCGTCATGGCCAAGAATTGCAACCAACTATGTGCATGTGACCCTGACCCTTGACCGGTGACCTTGGCTCAAGGCTGAACTTTATAGGCCTTATAATGTGCCAACCTTGATTTTGTATTAGTATTTTGGGACTATGATACGTTTAAACACATTGTTTACTTCGCAAATTTATCACTAAATCGAGTGTAGTGCAACCGGTCCCGACAAAAGCGAAGGCAGGACAGGTGCCATGTAGGAGTAAGCATCCTCTGCTGACCGGTCATACCGTCGTGAGTCCTTAGTCGAAAGAAAAAGTAAACGGGATTATCCGTCGCCAAATCTAGTAGCAAATGAGTCTAACAAAGGGTAGAAACGGATCATCAACATATGACTTAATTGATAATTTGTAATCGCAATATAGGTCATTATAGCGACCGTAGAATTAGCGGAATGTAACCTTTAAGAACGACATACGTTTTTAACCATGCAACATCAACTTTTTTTGTTAGTAGTTGCCTCGCCTTAAAAAGTCCTCAGACTGCATGTAATATGTAATGTCATTGCGTATGGAAATCAACTGGGAAGATATACACACCATAAGCAGGTAATAGTCGGTATATTACTATAGAAGTGAAAGTGACGAATGCAAAGCTAAATTCATCACGCTTATCTATAAGTAGTTAGTCAGTCTGATATTTGTGAATATTAAGTAAATATCCAAATAGGAAGCAGAGTATCTGTATGCGTTATACATGTATAGGGTTCACGGTGGTTATGACGAGTTATATATGTAATAGGGTTCACGGTGGGTTGACGAGTTCTATGTATAGTACTGTTACTACATAGGTCACGTGGGTATGACGAGTTTATATATGTATACGGTTCACGGTGGGGTATGAACGAGTTATATATGTATAGATTCAACGGTGGGTAGGACGAGTTATAACATGTATAGGTTCACGGTGGGTATTTTCCTCGTATATTTCGGATACTCGAGTGTACGAGGACATACGGAGGGAGTCCGTTTTGTTACAGTCGTCCGATCGAACGCATTTATTATGATTTCAAAAGGCTAAGAAGTTAATGAGACTTGTTTCTATGTTCAAAAAGCGTATCAAGTTTAACTTTGAAAAACCAAACATATAAGATCATAAAAAAATTATTTGTCTTAAACTTGGCCAACCAGCATCGCATCAGGAGATGTACCACAATAAAATTACTAACTAGAGAACTCTAGCGAGAAAAGTTCTTTTCAATGATATGTGTTTTCTTCAATCTGTTTATAAAATTAAATCTGAATATTGGCCTAAGAACTCTGTTAAAATCGTCAACGTAGTTTAGCCCCAATGCCCACCAATTATATGAACATTTACATGGCTAAACATATAAACCTGTAATCAGCCAATGGGTTCGCCGTATCATTTCCCAAAGATAAACAGGTTATAATATTGTATCATCCAAAATAAATCGTATTAATCCGTTTCATTTCCAAGATAGGAGCTTTGAAGCGATGGTTTGGCAAAGGTTTTTCTCTGTTCTAACAGATATATGTCATGTTCCGCTTGAAGATCATTCCCATTCGCGTTAATTGCGATCACAGACACTCGTTATTCTGTATTTGCTGTCAGATTGTTGAAACATGTCGTTCAAAAAAAATGTTTTTCCCCTCTCTCCAGTAATTTCAAAATTGTCCTCTATGGTAATTAATATGTGCATTTAGTATGTCGTTCGAGTGGACTGTCCCATTCTACTCGCCTCCCTCTGATATTTAGGGCCCTGGACCGAACACATTTGCTCACTGGGGTGGAACTGTTCCTAAGATACAAAATAATTTCTACAAAATCAATTCTCGGAATACATGCATTAAACCTAATATCAAATACTCTATCAAGCAGATTTAAAGAATACCGTGAATCACATTGGTCGTGAACGAGAGGTTGGAATTCAATAATTCATCCATTTTAATGATTATTTGTTACAAAACAATTCTTTTTTTTTCAAAAAATGAAGAAAACAGACTCTTTTTGTGTTTTTAAAAGAAATTGGGTTTCAATTTACAGTATGGAATCCAGTTCATTTCATTATTTTTCAAATTAAATCTTAAAAAAACTAGTGCGAAAAACTTCAGAAGAGTTTGTAGACAGGGAACGATTAATGATAATACGGAGATAACAATCAAGCGGTATATATTGTATGTGTGACACGTGCAAGACACGTTGATTATTAACATACAGTGAATGGAAGGATATCTACCTATGACGTGTTATTTGGATGTTCTTTGCGACGTATTCAAGGTTATCTGGGATTTACATATTGGGTTTTGGAATTCCTCTGGAATGTCATATTAATCTCCAGAAGTATCAAATATTTGTTGAATATTCTTCTTCCTCAAATTTGGTGATGTCATAACGAGTCTGAAATAATACCCACGGTATTCTAGTTTTTCATTTTCAGAAATCATTTGACTATCATTATTTGATTATTGACGTTAGCCTACTTGTTCACATTAAGCAAATTCAACTCTTTTGTTAGTATAAATAAATAAAAATGAATATGTTAAAATTATATAAACATAGCTTTGGGTTTCAAGACTCACAACTGGGATAGGACTTCAGTCATATATTTTCACTACCTATACATTAAGAGGACTGGGCACGTTTTGAAGCTAAATTTTATATTTTGCGGTTTATGTATATAAAATGCTTTACCAAGTTTCTAATGATGATAAAAAAAATAATGTCAGTTGTTGTGTTACAAGAGATATATACAGTGCCACAATTTTTTGTTATGTAAACAAGGCCCGTGCATTATTTATGTTTACGTAGAAGTTGATTTTCAGAAAACCATCATGTTTAAACAAAATGTTTGTGTGAGTAACATGGGATAACTGTTTTTAATCATGTCAGAAATGAACTTGTATTGAAAACACTCTGCTTTAAAAGGAACGTATACTAGCATATTCAATACAAGTAACACAAAAACATGACACGGGGCTTTGTTTTATAAGAAAATTGGAAGTGCTATATCTCACTTATTACTTAAACAAATGACGTTTCAAACTTTTTGTTGACCAATTAGAAATAACATAATTAAGCAATAGAACATTAAAATGTAAATATAAATTCAGAACAAAACCCAGTCCCTTAAGGTTCTACGACAAATATTAATGTAACGGCAAAGATAACAAACAGTGATCATCTCATAAGTCAAGGCAAAGATAACAAACAGTGATCAATCTCGTAAGTCCTAAATACAAAAAGGCGAAGTTAAAATTGTGTAAAACGTAATCATAATCCAAAAAACATATACAAAATCGAGTGTAGGGCAACACGGCCCCCGACAAAAGCGAAGTAGGATCAGGCCAGAGAAGTAAGCAATCCTCTGCTGACCGTCATCACCCGCCGTGAGCCCTTAGTCGAAATAAAGTAACGGGATTACCCGTAGTCAAAATCTAGTAGGAAAATGACAGTCTAACAAAGGTATGAAAACAAATCAGTCAACATATGACTTAGTGATAATTTGTAATTGCAAACAAGGTCATTATAGCGACCGTAGAATTTGCGAAATGATGACTTTAAACGAGATTCGTTATAACCCTGCAACACAACTTTTGATTAGGTTGGCCTCGCTTTAAAAGTCCGCATACGCATAGCATGCTCTTGCGTATCGAATCAACTGGGAGATATACACACCATAAGCAGGTGATAGTGGTATATTACTACATAGAAAAGGAAAGTTGACGATTGCCAAAGTCAAAGTCATCACGCTTATCATATAATGTAGTTGTCAGTCTGCCATTAGAGTCAATGTTAAGAAAATATCCAAATATGAAGCAGAATGTCAGATTCTGTGGTGTCCTTTATGTCGAGTTCTTCGGGATATATCAATGGACATAATTGGTGAAAATGATGATTGTTAACTGATAGCACATCATCTATATACCTATATGTAAGGTTGAAGGACAGGCAAGTTTTTGTTTTTATCCCGTAACAGTTTCTGGACAAATTCTGCTCATATGAATACAAAAATAAGTCTGCCAATAAGGGGCACAATTAGTGCCCATAGGAATACCAACGGACTGTTGGAAGACCTGGTCTCCAAAGACTACATAAATATTATCTATAAGAACACCCAAGCATGCTCTTGATACACTTCAGAGTACTGTGTGGGCAATCAGAAGTTTTCTAACAAAATATGTGTTTTGTTTTCCCAACGACTAGAAATTCGTATTTTTCGGGTGCCGTTTTTGTTTAAAAGCAATTATCTATAATCTGAAAAAAGCCTAGATTTAATTTATCGTGGGAATCGTTGTGTAAAGTGTGGAGAAATCATACGTTTGATGCAGTCAATTTTTGAAAAATTCTTGTGATTTATGGTTATCCAAAAGCTCTTTAGAGTTTTTAAGAATCCACATCCTGATTGACACCACTTCTGGAATATGTAGTGGAACAGTATCTGAAGAGATTCTTTGATAGCTGTTAGTAGTTTAGTCAAAGTAGAGAAAGAGGCTTGGTAGAGCACTTACTGGAGCCAGCGATGTAATCTTTTGTTTGTAAGGTTTTTATATGCAATTTTCGGAATCCAATAAAGGTATGGTAATTCCAAATTGATCTGATTCTTCGGAATATTGAAAGTGTTTAAACAGAAAGGTGATTTTGAGAATTTCATCTTTTGTGAAATTGCTTAGAGTGTAAGTAGGATTCCCAGATGTTGAAGTAAACCCAGTTCATTTTAAATGACAATTATAATAGTTACAAACAAAGACAATGTTGTTACTAGCTTTATCAGCTGGAACCAGTACAAAATTTCATGTAGTCTATGTAACTCATTTACCACTTCTGTTTTCTTAAAAACAGAGGGATAAATAGTACGCATTTTCCCCGTTAAATGGTGAATACGGGATTTTAATAAACTCCGAATACTTTTTATCATTCAGACAAAAGTGTCAAGCTCCTCTCCCTCAGATTTTGTCAGCGTCTGGCGTATTTCTTCCAACAGATTCATGATATTCATGAAAATTATATCGCCATTTAAATGAGCGAGGTTCTCGAAATTTAGGACCTTTCAAAATAAGGGACTTGAGATCCTCATTTTGGACTAATATTTATATCCCCCGTATAATATGACCAGCGGGACTATAATTAAATGAGGGAAGAGAACATGTACACTTGGAGGATTCCGTTGTAATGTTCAATATCTAGGCACTGCAACGTCGTTTGTAATTTAAATAACTTGGATGCGATAGTGAATTATATCTATATGAAATACAAGGTGGGATTTCATCTTAAAGTAAGGCGGAATACAGGACTGTACTTTTTATGGTTGAGGATGTTGTTAATGTTGACAGCATCGATTCCTTTATTTTCAAATTTGAGATGTAGGAATCGGCGAGGTTTCTGGAGTTCACACTCATCATTAATACGAGGTGGAACAAAGAGGTCTGTTGATGAGCAACATCCCCAATTATATAATTCAAGTCTGTATTCCGGTGTTGAGGAATCCAAGTAGATCTTACCTTTAGTTTTTTCTTGTAATTCTACAAAATTTTCAAAGGGCAGAGTAAAGATTGGTGCGAATGTGATGGGGACCTAAATAGGAATACGAAAACAAGACTTGGGCAATAACGAACCCCTGGGCACATCAGAAGTGGGATCAGGTGCCTAGGGAGGAGTAAGCATCCCCTGTTGACCGGCCACACCCGTCGTGAGCCCATTGTCTTGATCAAATTAAACGGAGTAATCCATACTTAAATCAGTGTATTAAAAAGGCTGAACTTTTGCTATGAAACACATCAGACAACATTTCACCCAATGGCAGGCCATACTAGTAGACTAAATCGTTGTAATGAACCATAGGATTTGCGAAATGCTGCCTATATACGTGACTGTTGAAACCCCTACAACAAAACTTGTTTGTAAGTAGCCTGCCTCGATTCAAAAAACTTGATCATACTCAGAACAAGCTCTTGCATATCGAATAAATGGAGA
>CAJDSM010156530.1:0-12288 GCA_903981925.1 Ostrea lurida
TAAGTAATAACTATTGAAAATTCTAAACATCTTTTAGTTTTATTGTAAAAAGGTTAAAAATATAAAATTAGAGGGTTTGAGTTAGCGGTCTTAG
This sequence comes from Ostrea lurida, assembly GCA_903981925.1. Lineage (NCBI taxonomy): Eukaryota > Metazoa > Mollusca > Bivalvia > Ostreida > Ostreidae > Ostrea > Ostrea lurida. The sequence continues at coordinate 95 of CAJDSM010156530.1, forward strand.
TTTAAAAAAAGTTTTGGCTGGAGCTGTATATAATTGGCGATCTCTATTTGTATTACAGACTGATAATTATTTTGGGGAAGAAAAACTTATCCATACAAAGGTAGCTTTTTAATACCACATCTCAATATCTTGATTACAGTTGATATTTATTTTGCCCTATCATAAATCTATACACAAATAATATAGATGTATAGTAGATGCATACAACATGACATATTAATGGAGAAGGATTAGGTTAGTACATTAAATAACCTGAATTGTGACCAAATTCTGGAAGCCAAAACGAAGAAATTGTTGTATCAATTATCCACAGTTAAATTTCAGCACGAACGCTAAACCATATGAGTAGATTGATTTGATTTTATAAAAAAAACACATACATACGCAGATATTACAATATTTGAAAATTGACAAATCTGCTGTGTAATATCCAAGTATCATTACTGCACTTGGATTTTCCGATAAAATGTCGAAAATTCTATTTCATATAAACTTGTGGTGAAATGCAATTGCAAGATTAATTTCAGTGACGTTCAGTATACGCATTAACTTTCAGATCGTCTAGTAAATTAGAATTGTAAAAAACATTCTGAACTAAAAACAAATATTTTTCTTGTAATTGATGGTCAAATGTCAAGATCTAAATGATAGCATCGATAACCAGTAAAAATTACTAATGTATCATTTTTTTTTTTTTTGGAAAATAGCGTGCTTTCCAACAAGTTTAAAAAAACATGAATATATATGAATATCATTACAAGATTGATATCGAAAGCAGTAGTAATAAGGAGGCTCATTACTTATAATTATTATGTCATATTCATTAAGCCTTTTAAGAAGCAGGTTCCACATTCGAAAAAGTAATACAAGCTCTCAATTATTTTATAGAAATTTTTTTTTTTTTTATTTTTTCCCCAGGAATATGAAAAGTTGTTTTCCCGTTTCTTCTTCCTTTTGCAAATAAGAGGTTCAGTATCCAATTCGCTGTGATTTGGTGCCATCGATATGAAATCTAATAAACCCATGCCTCCAAGAGATTTCTCCCGAAAGAAGTATTATGATCTTCTTTAGAAACAAAAATAATTACCGCAATATTGAAAACAACGTTATTTGTTGATAATTTTTTAAATCTATGGATAAAATCTTTCAAAAACCCAGATAAATCTAAAAGAACAGACATGTTAGACCAAGTATTTAAAAAAAGAAAATGAAATGAAATGTCTTATTTTCCAAGATATATCGCCTAAATATATGTTCAGATTTCATTTTCACAGCGAGAAAAAAAAAAGTATCGATCCCGACGAAACTTTGATTGTAGAAATTACACTGAAATATCAATATTTACTGGTAATTGATGGACAATTTCATCCAAGAATCTTACTTTCCTTTATAAAATTCATTTAATGTGAACCATTTTACATCAAAAGGCGAGTGTAGTTTTTCTTATTACAATGCTCCTATCTCTCTAATGACTTTTTTTGGTGTAATTTCGATTCGGGCTTTGTTCGCAATTGAAAAAAAATCGCAAAAATATTTCTAAATTTTGGCTAACTTTCATTCATTTCAAAAATTTCGTCTTTAAATAATTTCCGTCCTGACATATCTTTTTCCTAAGTGACATGTTTTTGAAAGACTTTTCATCCATAGATCTTAAAATCTCTCCAACAATATAGTATTTTCATATTAAATAAATATTTTATTTTTAAAAAAACCCACGATTGTATATCACTGAGTAGTTTAGACATGTTTTATTAAAACATTCATATATTAACATCAAAATCACATAGCAAAAAAATTTGGCCTGAATTCTTTTTGCAAAAAGAAAGCAACTTTTTTCTTATTCCGGAAAAATAATCAAAAAATTCTCCTCATATAAAATAATTGAGAGCTTGTTAACTTTATTCGCAGATAAGGCGAAACTTGTGACATAACTATAGAAATGAGTTTAAAAACAACGAATCAATTACCTAAAATTTTGGTTATTGAAGCTACCATTAAAAGGAAAGTAACTTCCTAAATCAGTCATATATACATAATCCTCGTTCACCAATTTCAACTATAGATAGAAAAATGTTTCTATCGTTTTAAAAAGTGGATTGTTTGGCCTCCGACCCCAGTTTAACATAAGGAATTCCACCCCTATGAATCTCGCTTCGTAGCAAAATGAGTTTTTTATAAATACGGCTTGAATGACTGAAATAATGAAAGAATATTTATAGTAAATACTTGACATCTTTAATTTATACTTCACGTCGCCGTGGGCTTTTAATATTGCTCTCATGGAGTTTTTCAAGAAAAGTTCTATCATGCCATTTGAAATGTTTTTATAAAGGCCGGCATTTCTGGATGAAACACCGCGAGTTGTTTCCGAGTGTGGATCCGAGATAAAAAATGGCTGGTCAATTTAAAACAGGACATAGTACACTAATAAATGTCTTAAAATCAAAACTATTTAAAAAATGGAATATTCGCGTAGATTTAAACGCATGCGCATATTCAACAGGTTGAAATGCAAAATATTCGCAGTTTTCCCCTCGTGCCACTGTTCTCAAATAAAGTCAAAATCGATTCGCCGAGCAGATATCCGCTTTTGGCTGGCTGCACATTACATATAGGATGAATTCTTAGCTGTTACGCTGAGCGTAGGGCTGGTAACAGTAAGAATTATTCTTTTTCTAACATTTCAATCACAACATGCCACAATTGGCTTCTTCTACACATTATTTTATATATACATTATTTCGAGTGGTTATATGCTTCCAAACCTTTGGATACAAATCTTAAACACTTTTGTTAGTATTAGAATTTTTTTTTTTTGTTTGTTAGTATTTTAGCAGTTTTTTTTTCAGCCCTTGAGCAAGAGGGAATGTCCTGTCTACTTCGGCGCAGCGGCTTGCGCATGTCGCTCTGATTACTATTGTCCCGCTGCCACTCGTTCTCCCGTCAACCCGTCGTAAAAAGTGGATCTCGCTTCGTGTGGCTAGTCCACACACTGTCTGCGATTTTGTACTCCTTGGTGAAGGAAGGTGTCTTTCCAACTTAAGCCAACATTTTTGGCAGAAAAATCAGGTAAATCTGTGTTTGGCTAAGTGGGTATGTGGTGCAGGTAAATCTGTTTGGCTAGTGGGTATGTGGTGCAGGTAATCTGTGTTTGGATAAGTGGGCTATGTGGTGCAGCTGGATAAACGAAAAAAAGATATTGATTACAGTTAAGCCTTATGTACTAGTCTGTTTTTCAAATATTCGCTTAATAAAACGTTCTAGGGACGTCGTGACGTTATGCTAGTTGTATAAAAAAATAGCATGACTTTGAAAGTAAAATATACGTCTTAGAGATGGTTAGGATCCTAAAACTCATATTTTATAATATTTATCCTATGATCTGTCAATTCCTGTAAAGTCAAAGATGTGTAAATTGCGATAAGCACTTTTCAGATGGGCGCAATCCAAAACAGTGTCCATCATCAAGAGTTGAATATGTGGGGCTACTGTTAGAGTGCATTATGTTAAAGTAATTGATAATAATAATACAATGATTGATCTGATGGCTTATTTATTGAACAATTTTATGGTGCTGGATTCAATTTTGTCTTTCTATATCCGTATTAATCTTTAATTTTGAAAATTAATTAATCCTGTATTTGAATTATAACTTATTTACTTTCGCCATTCCTTGGTAAATCATGCGAATTTTGTCATTTATGGGAAAATACTTTAAAAAATCTTCTTTTCAAGAGACCACTAGGGACCCAGGAACGCTGAAAATTTAATATGGAAAGCTTTCTGATTAGAGAAGCATTCAAGTTTGGTTCAAATCAAGACCCCGGGGGACGACTGGGGCCCAATAGGGGATCAAAGTTTACAATGATATTATATAGGACAAATCTTTAAAAATCTTCTTCTCAAGAACCACTGGGCCAGAAAGCTGAAATTATATGGAAGCTTCCTGATATAGAGAGATTCAAGTTTGTTCAAATATCATGACCCCGAGGGTACGTGGGCGCCCAATAGGGGATCAAAGTTTTACATATGATTAATATAGGGAAAAATCTTAAAATCTTCTTCTCAATGAAACCACTTGGGCCAGGAAAGCTGAAATTTATTGGACAGCTTCCTGATTATTAGAGGAAGATTCCAAGTTTGTTCAATATGACCCGGGGTAAGATGGGGCCACAATAGGGGATCCAAAAGTTTAACATAGATTATATAGGGAAAACTCTTTAAAAATCTTCTTCTCAAGACCACTGGGCCAGGAAGCTTGAAATTTTATATTGGAAGCTTTCCTGATATAGAGGAGATTCCAGTTTGTTCAAATCATTGACCCCGGGGGTACGATGGGCCCCAATAGGGGATCAAAGTTTTACATATGATTATTATATGGGAAAATCTATTAAAAATCTCTACTTCTCAAGAACCACTGGCAGAAAAGCTGGAAAATTTAATATGGAAAGCTTCCTGATAAGAGGAGATTCCAAGTTTTCAATCATGACCCCCGGGGGTCGTGGGGCCACAATATGGGGAATAAAGTTTTCAATATGATTTATATGGGAAAATCTTTAAAACATCTTCTTCTCAAGAACCCTGGGCCAGGAAGCCCGAAATTTATATTGAAATTCTCCTGATATAGTGGAGACTTCAAGTTTGTTCAAATCATGACCCTCGGGTAATGATGGCCCATAGGGATCAAAGTTTTAACATGGCAGATATATAGCAGAAATTCTTTAAAAATCTTTTTCATTGAACCAGAAGAGTGGATTGACCTGAGATCGGAGTAGATTTTGGTTCATGATAATGCCTCCAACCTGAATAGGTTTAGATTTAGTCCACAGTGGTACATTCCTAAATTCCCAAACTACTGCTCTTTTTAATGAAGCCGTGGCTCAGGTGAGCGATGTGGCCCCTTGGCCTCTTGTTAAACAAAAAGGAATTTTTCCAAAATTGTCACTAAAGGCAATGGACAGAGAGAGGAAGTCAAATGGCTTTGCTTCTCTCTCTAGTCGACAATGTAATATGCACTGCACGTTTTTCAGTAAAATACCACCAAACTCAGACCAAATAAATTATGGAAAATTGTTAAAAGACGACCCATCAAAACGATTGTTAATCGACTTTTTAGTTCGTGTCTTCAATGAAAATTATTAGAAGAAATATTATATGGAAAGATTAACACCATCTTTTTGATCAAATCTATAATTTATTTCCGAGACTAGCTTACGACCCTAGCGGGTCTTTCATCAAGGTCTGAAGCAAATCATGTTCATAAAAGTAGACATACTGCAACGGTGTTTATATAACAACTTAGAGCCATTCGAAAGGCGTTGTGTGTGGCTTCAATGTAGCCAGTGTAGGATGGGTAAACAAGTCAACAATTTAGCATAGTGAGAGAAGATTCGCAGAATGTTATACAACAATTAATACCAATTAAGTAGGAGAGCCAGGCTTTCCAAGAGGTACATGTATTGGTAAATAGGAGCAATTTATACAGGTGTAATACACTAATATTAGCGCAAAATCCAGTCTCGTATTTAGTCCATTGTTTTGCAGTCGAATTTGGCAATCAATTTCCTGTTCGGTGACTCTTCTTTGTCTAACTGTCAGGTAATGTGTCCCTGTTAGATGGATACCCGCATATTGTCACAACAATGTCCACTTTTATTGTAGTGTTCACTACTGGTAAAACACCATTTTGCTGTTGATGGTCTGGCGGTGTCCATTGATGCGTTTCTTTATTTTTGGCACGTCTTTCTCCAATGTACATCGATGGAACATACACTGCATTGAACAACATACACACAATTTTTAAGTTTCACAAGTAAATGACCTTGAATGAGAATTCATTTCCTGAATTTGAATTTTGATATTGGTATCACGGCAAATGAGCTGGAAGCAGTTTGCATGGAGGTTTTTTACAAGGAAAGGTCCCTGTTGGCTGGAAGGCGCAGTTCACTATGGTACCAGCATCTTTGATATTATTAGGAGGTTGCCGGTAAGAAATGACGCGAGGTTTAGGAAATAGCCCCTTTAGTTGTCGTCCTCGTTGATATATGAATTTAGTAGTAATTCTGTCCATTATGTAATCAGGAATACGCATATTTAATATGCATCTATGCTTAGTGTTTTAAATCCTTTGGGATGACAGAGAAATAATGCTTGAAAACATTTTTTAGAAATCCTCAGTGTCGAAGAATATGTATTGTTTGATTATCAAGATCCGAAACCGATGTTATCTTATGGTTGTGTTCAAGGCACCAAGCCTTTTTGAAAACATTTCATATACAAATTAGAAGCAAATGTTATGCTAACAGTGGCAATACATTGGTACCAAAACAAAGGGTTTTTTTGTCAAGACTGTCTGAATCTGTATTTCCATCGATAAATTCAATTCAGTTTGTACATAACATAAATATGGGGTTTTTTTTCTGCTCTGTTTAGTATAAGTTTATAATTAGATTATGATTATACTTCTCATTAATTTGGAGGAAAATAAAGATATCTTATCTATCTTATTGTCGACAAATAGAATTTGTCGGACATAGAATTTCGATCGATTGTGACGAATTAGTATTTGTTCGACAAATTAAATTCGTCGGCACGAAATTAGATGATACACTTGAAGAAATTTGGTGCAATTTACATGCAAATGCTGTTCTTTATATAAACGCTATAATAAGCTTAATATTAATCAAAACTGTAACTCAGGGTGGCTTGCTCCTCCTACGCAACCTGATCCCCACCTCTGGTTGTGGTCCAGGGGTCCGTGTTTTCCCCCAGCCATTCTTGTTTTGTATTCTATTGGGACTTACATGTACGAGATTGAACCACTGTTGTTATCTTTGCCCTGATAGTAGTTAGATTTTGATCAATTTCTTTATTATTATATTTTATCTTCCCTTGCAAGCATACGTTAATTGATTTCGTAGGATTAGCCGCCGTAGTTCAGCTTTTATGGTAGACAACATAAATATGATCATTTTTCCCTATCAGTTTCAAGACGTTTTGGAAAGCTCCATTGGAATTACAACAGAATATATATACAGTAGGATGTCAACGAATATTCGACATATTCGAATAGTCTCGATAACATCGACGTTTCAACTAAAAAATTTAGTCGAAGTCAGTAAAATTTTAAGTATACTGGTAATTTACCTATATTAAATCAGGGGTGTCCTGATCACTCTTGATATAGACCAGAGAAAATAGGCACTTTCCGCATAATTCAGTTTCATCAAAGAAGAATTTTGTTTCACCCTACGGGTTTACTACATATCAAACTGCAAATCAATCTACAGAGTTACAGGAACAGGCGGAAAATATTTTTTTTTTATTAAAAACTTCGTACAAAGGTTTGAGCGATAAATACTTTCTGCCTACATGTGTAAGTATTATATTATATAATAATATAAATACTATATATATAATATATATAAATATAGCTATATATTATTATATATATATATATATATATATATATATATATATATTATAATACATGTACATGTACGAGTGCATATTTATGGTGTAACATGCATGTGTTGTGGGTACTAAAATGCCATAATCATACATTAATTTTTGAAATAGAGGGCCGGCGTAATGTTTTTCTTTAATTAATTATACTTAATGGATGTTTTCATTGGGGTCTTACCTAACAGGACTTTCACGGTTAACTGACCACAATAAGCGGTAATTTACACTAAGATGTGATCCCGGCCTCATTGTTATACCACACTCAAAGGTGTTATCATATATACAATGGCGAAAGTAAACAATGTGTTAAACCTCTAAAAACATATATACAAAGTCGAGTGTACGGCAATACTGGACCTCCGACAAAAGCGATGCCTTTACATGCAACATGGCAAAATTTCATTAAAGTTTAATCTACTTTTTTGTACATTTTGGTACATGTAGGCCTAAATACGCGTTAAAATACGTGAGAAAATTGTATTTAATATACATGTATATAGTACGTGTATACAATGTACAAAGCTTCACCATAACAGTTGATAAAAAAAACCACTTTCGAATAATCGAATAGTCTTCCACTAAAGCTATCGAATAATCGACTAAGAAATTTACTCATTTTGACATCCCTAATATACAGTACATACCCCATTGATATCTTTTTGACATGTTGTGTCGTTCGTCACCTCGAAATTTCAGCTTTCGTTAACCAGTATGAGAGTGCGAGTAAAATGCGTACCTGTATTCATGTTGAAAATGATGAAGACATGATTTTAAGAACATTGTTATATAAAACCATCATTGTCTTTTTCATGAGGTTTTCTTCGTGTCTATGCGGTCAAATATTGGTTGAATGAGAGCATGGACCAAATCAAAAGTCAAAACTTGCTTCATTAAATGATCAGAAATTTTATGTCATTTTAGTTGAAATAAATCAAAGCATGTGCATTACATCATACTTTAATAATACATTGGGACAACTGTTGTTATAAAATTCCTGAAGGTAGAATAAAGCAGTTAAGAACGACAAACCTACAGTCATACATTTCAACGTTTGGTCGAGGCTCTCGGGTCATTTTGATTTTGTATGCAGTTTGATTGAATGATGTTCTGAAGTAAAGAAGAATATTTCTTTACCATAAAATCTATTTCTATTATACGAGTTATAGAACCAAATCATAGCACCAGGACACGTGACTCATTGGTCACATAGTTCAGTTGTGGTAGCTCTTTTTTCGAAACTACACAATTGGCCTCCTAAATATTCCAGAGAAGGGGATATTAAATTGTATCATCAACGATTGTGTCATGCTTTAGGTTTTCATTCTTCCTCATAGCTCAGACGTTAAAATACGCCGGTTTCGAGATACTTACGAGGTATTTCCCTTTGGAGAACTTTCGTAACAATATGCGCGAAACAATATGCATCACTGCATAAGTGGATGTACCCAGTAAATTTTTTCATACGCAGTCTCGTCACCAAGGTTTGATTGAAACACAAACTAAGAGAGTAAAAAGTACTTAGGGAGTAATTCCTATCGCATCACTTTTTGAAAATGCAAAGATAACGGCGAACAATGATCAATCTCGTAAGTCCCAAGCAGAATACAAAACAAGAGGTGGGAAACATGGACCCTTGGACAAACCAGAGGTGGGATCAGGTGCCCAGAAGGAGCAAGTTCGTAATCAGGCAAACGGTTGAATCCATAGTCAAAAGCAGTGTATAAAGAACGGGTTAAAAAAATTATGAAACACGTCAGACGGCATTTTGCCTAATGGAAGGCCATACTGGCAAACTAGACCATAAAATTTTCAAATTGTTACTTTGGCAAACACGTATCCCGAACCGGCGTATTGTTGTTTTCCTTATATGACATTTCTTTATGATTAAATTTCGGTAAAAACTTCTCGTTGGTACTTCAGCTGAAAGCATTCAATTGTTTATGCACGACAAGCGTCGCTTGACTTTCACGGTAAAATAGATCGCAACTTGTCATTATTTGCAACTGAAAACATATGACCAATTGGTTTATGACTTTATGAAATTGATACCCATTTCTACTGTTTCTGTTTTTAATCTAATTCAGGCAAGGAAGTCTCATCGTCGATTATAAAGTACAAGTGAGCATACAAATTGACGATGACAGACAACTTTTAAAGCTTAATGATAATGTTGAGAAGGCTGCATACAATTGGACGGGACAACGAGTCCTCGGAGGAAATGTCAACGCCAACGAAACAAAACAGATCAATCGTAATAAAAGTAAGGTTATTTTTATGAGATAACACTAATACGAATATAAGGAATTTTACAACAGTACTGTAATAGTGAACATATACTAGTGCCCCATACAGTGTAACAGCTTCTTATGATATATATTTGTATGCTTAATGATAATAATAATAACCATTATTTATACAGGATTACACAATTAGTGTTATGCTTTTATATATGCTTTAGAATTTTAACATTTCAAAACGATTTTTTAAAGACGCGGTGCAACACGGGGGTATTAGGGGAAAGCCTTTTATAGGTGGTGGGACTCTTGTGTATACGGAATACACATACACCGTGCAGCGCCATGTCCACGGTGTAACACAGACCGTTTTACACCGTGTGTTTCCACCGTGCGACGGAAATACTCGTGGCCTATGCTGTACATACTCTCTCTACATCAACTCAATCAATGTATGATGGCACAGCAAATTAAATCTAAAAGCATGTACATGTACATTATGCTTGAATGACAGAGAGAAAAATTCTGATATACATGTACATTGCATATCGGCGATTCCCTGAGAAAGTGAGGAACTCTTATGAGGAATACAAAAATAATAGTTGGTCAAATATGTATCCCTGGACATATCTGGGGTGATATCAGGTATTCATGTATTCGTTTGTTAGATATGATGGTACATATATATACTATCTCTCAAGATAAACATGTACATTCATCTTAAGTAACATTGTTTTGCAAAGTCAAATTGATGTTTCTATGTTTTAGAATCATTACTGGAATTAGCTTGTAATTGTCAAGCAGAAGAGTATGTATGTGTGGCTGACAACAACAAACTTGCATGCAAACATAGGTGCAAAAGCTCTAGTATTCAATGTGTCAACAATGGTGTATGTGTATTTGACAAGCGCACGAAAAAACCAGAGTGTCTGTAAGTAAAATAAGATAAACTTAAATTGAAAAGGGCCTTCGACAGCTACATATACCTACAATGTACATCCAATTGGGAGAAATGTACAGGCTGGCTGATGAATGTATTTGGAATTTATGATTTTATTTCAGTTGTGTCCCAGATAAGAACTTTGTATACCTTGGAGAAAAGTGTGAAAAGCGACAACCAACTTCGGACTCTATTCCCCTCAGCAAAATGACAATAATTGCAATATCCGGCGGAGTAGGAGGCGGGTTGTTGCTGATCCTTATAATTTCAATTGTCTGTTCTTGCTATAAATCGCAAAACAGAAAAAGACATGGGTATGTATTATCTTCTTTCTTTGTGTGGCCATGCATGTGTGAACATAATCAACAGTACATCAAATCGGAGTTAATAAATTGATAAGACTTTATACAACTCTACTATATTATAGCAGACTAAAAAGATATGGTCACAAAAGTGTGATCTATATGAAGAGAACATAACAATCACTTATAATTTATGTTTCGCCCCCACTGTAAATCTAAATTCATCAATATCATAAACAGTTTTTATTTCAAATTAATGAAATTCAAGTTGGGAATTCCAGCCACCAGATAGACATGTAAAAAAAAAATCCCTTAAATTCGAGATGGTTCCTCCTTAACTAGACTGAGAAGTTGTGAAAGCTTCCTCGAGGATGAATAAACCAACAATAAAACGACATATTCCTCAATTCTGCATAACTTAGATCATGGATATCGATCATACAACAAACCCATAATACATGATGTTTCATTTGAATCCCTTTTACTATACGTGAATAATCCAATGGGTCCACATCACATTCGCACCAAACTTTCCTCTGTACCTTTGACAATGTTGTATTAACTACAAGAAAAAACTAAAACTAGCGCCTACTTGGATGCCTCAAAACCGGAATACAGACTTGATTATATGATTGGGATGTTGCCTAAAATAGACTCTTTGTTCCACCGCATATTAGTGATGAGAGTGAACTCAAGAAACCTCGCCGATTCCTATATCTCAAATTTGACAATAAAGGAATTGATGCTATCATCATCAACAACATCGTCAACCATAAAAATGTACAGTCCTGCAATCCGCCTTATTTTAAGTTGAAATCCATAGATCGTTTTTCATTCCTCACGATAATTAAAATCTAGGCTTTTTTCAGATAATTGATATTTTGCTTTTTGAACAAAAACGGCAACCCGAAAATACAAATTTCTGGTCTTTGGGAAACAAACATATATTTTGTTAGAAACCACTCTGATTGCCCACACAAAGTATTCTGAAGTAGATATTTAAGAGCGTGCTTAGGTTTCTTAGATAATATTTTATGTAGTCTTTGGAGAACATGTTCTTCCAACAATCTGTTGGTATTTCTATGGGCACTAATTGTGCTCCTTATTGGCAGACTTATTTTTATATTCATACGAAGCAGAATTTGTTCAAAAACTGTTACGGGATAAAAAAACAAAAAACTTGCCGTGTCCTTCAACCTTACTATAGGTATATAGACGATGTCTTATCATTACAATCATAATTTTCACAAGTAA
>CAJDSM010156598.1:0-15647 GCA_903981925.1 Ostrea lurida
ACCGATTAATCGTATCAAAAGTATATGTACAAAAAGAAAATGCAACACATCGCATCACAACAAGACACAACACAGCATCTCCAATGTTAATACGTATCTGCATCAGAAAACGGTTCCCAGTGGTTTTCTGCCACACATAACATTGGGCAGGTCTCCAAAGGTTTCAAGCCCGTTGGGATTCAATTCTCCAGGGGTGATCCTTGGAGTTAACGTTTCTTGTGCGATAAGCACAAACTCGGACATTACGAGATAAACATAGCGCTCTTGAAAACATCTCTGTCGTCGGAGAATTCATCAGAGGACTTTGATGAAGCCTTGAGTATCATTAAGTTGCCACTTACAAATCGGCCCTTAGAGAAATTTGCAAAACAATCCAAAAAAGCTGAACTTTCAGCAGCCAGTATCCTCCAGTCGTGTCGTAATAACCCACACAACAGATTGCTAAGAAACCATCGCTCGTAGGAGTGTCCGGGTAGCGTAAGAGGTACCTCTGCTTCTCACCAACTGCGACCCGGAAGTTCGATCCCCATTACGGCAGAGGTTTATGTGAGAAGGCTATGCGGTACGCCCGCTCGGACACGTGGGTTTTCTCGAGTACTTCGGTTTCCTCCCACATAATGACTCCCTAACGCCTACATCTGTGCATTAAAAAGGATCCAATTGAAGATAAGCTCTTTGAGCTTTATGGTATCCTTGTATATATACTCCACAAAAAAAGTTAAGGTCATTAAATTAAATTCACCATTTATTTTTTGATACAGGAAGTTTTGTTTGTGAGAATGATATGGTTGTGTATAACCGTTCATTTCCTTTTACCGGCACGCTGTTTAATTACCGATTACCGAAACCACGTGCACATAGGAGTTACAACTATGGAACCCCCCAAATGTAATGAGTCAAGAAAAACAATTCTGGTAAAAGGAGTTCAATTTTCAAACATTCTAACAAGAATTTTGAAATTTTGACCATTACTGACCTTGATTGAAACAAAATGTTGAAAAGATGACCTTATGGATGTACAGTAGGCGGTCTACCATAAAATGCTTCAAATGAATAGCAGCCAACGTCAGGTGCGTGATGATGTAACGTAAGTAAAAACACGTAATTTAAGGTTATGGGAAAGGTTCCAACTCAGGGAGGGGCAAACGGAAATTCGTAGTGGCTATTCGCAAGAAGAATGAAGCTCATGAGGGTCTTAAAATAGTGCTTTTGCAAAATGCAATCGTAATCAATCCGCTGCTGAAGTCCTTGAGTAGGAATATAGAATGATCATGGTTGTAATTTTCACTCAGACACTTAAAATATAGATACATGCCATCAAATTACATGTCAGCCAGCCAGATATGTCTATGTTTGACCGTAGACAGCACCCAAAGCTTGCTTTGATTTTACAGACACCATGAGGCATTGCAATTACGCTGTTGAGACTGTTTTGTTCACAGATGAATCCACGTCTTTGTCTGGATTTTCAGTATCATCTTCAGGGTGTTGCCTAGAAAATGAACGATATCAGGAATGTTGCATTTCTGAGCATAATTCGCTTTGGTGGAGGGCTATCATGTTTGTGACGGTGTGTTTCGATAGTTTTACGGGTGAAAAACTGACCAATTTTGGCTTTGTGGGCATGCAAATTTACCGCATGAAAGCCCATTTCTTACGTCCGAGTTAAAATTGTTACCCACGATCATTCCAATACTTCTATCAAGGTTTCAGCAAATCTGAACCAAATTGTTTGCCAAAAAGCACTATTATGGACCCCCATGAAGCTGCCATTTCTTCGAGCTTGCCACTACGAGTCTTTGCTCTTGCACGCCTTCCCTATGTTCGGAACCTTCCCATAACATTTCAATTGACGTGTCACTAACGTTAATCTCTCACGCCAACTGACGGTTAGAGTTTATCCATTTGAAGCATTCTATGGTACAACCGCTCTGCTGTTACATCCATATGGCGCTCTGTAACATTTTGTCATCAGTCAAGGTCAGCAAGGTCAAATTTCAAAATTCTTAGAAATGTTTTGAAAATTAAACCTTTACACAGAATTGTTTTTCCTTGACCACTTACAGTTTGGGGGGTTCATATTGAACATCCTATGTGCACGTGGTTTCGTAAATCGGTAAATTAAACCGTGCCGGTAAAAGGAGAATGAACGGTTTACTGTACATATACATATCATTCTCACAAACAAAAACTTTGTATCAAAAAATAAATGTGAATTAATTAGTGACCTTAACTTTTTTTTGATATACGTACACTATGTATATACGAAAAAAGATTATTTATTCTAGGCGCTAACCGAAATCTGTACCATGGCTCCAGATCCGAGAGGACACACGTGAGATCCGTTGCTTAAGTTTTGAATACCGCCGAGTGTTCACACTCTTAGAAGCTGAAACATCACTATTTTCCAAAGATTACCACTTCTGTCCTACCCCACGGAAGTAGATTGACCAAAGCAGTCAGCGATGACGCACGGCATTTTTGTTCTTCGGAAATTGAGACTCAAGGAGCACTTCTCCAGGAAAAAACGAGACTACACTGATATTCTTCCCAGTCTCCAGAACAATTCTAAGTTAGAAAAAACTCTACGTGTAAGCATAAGTATCCCTGGGAACCTCCACTTGAAGAAAATGTGGGGCCTTGAATCTTATATTTCCTACGCAGTGCAGTCTAATATCGAAGATATCCGTGTCTCAAACGACCATATATTTGATAACTTTCAACAAGGAAGAGAGAGCTGCCCTCAGTCTCTCAAAACCCGTTGGACGATATGTCGTAAAGAAATAAGCAGACAATAGGCTACAGTAAGTTGTTTGTAGACAGAGAATCGTTATTGTTAGCTGAAGCCAAACAGGCAGCTATCTGCATGAGCAGTATTACAAGAAGCTGAATTCAGACCCCACAGGAAGGAATTTCAGCCTTCATAAACCATAACGCCGAATTAAATGTACAAGGAGGAGAAAGGAAGACTACGTTTACGAAGCACTCTGCCGGCTACCCTGCAGACCATGGCAGTTTGTTCCTCCCTAAAATTAACCAAAAAAAAGCGTGCCTTGATCGACTCATTGTCAGTGCCATCAGAACTCCTACGGAGAGATTATACTGTGAATTTCTGAATTTACATCTCATCCCCGTACATAAGTTGCCGTCATTACCTAAAAATACCATCGATTATATCAGAAGACTCCCTTATTATTCTTCTGGCCTCCCGACAGCAGTTTGGTAGCAATGGGACGTCATCTCCTGACCCAGCATTCCACACAAGGAAAGGTATTGAAGCTGGTAGGAAGTTCCTGGTATAAGTTCCACTAGAGGGCTCTCTACAGAATCGTGGAATTAAGCTCAGGAATATTCTCAAGTTCAACAACTCATGTTCATCGGCGAAACAGTACCTACAAAATCAGTGACACAGCCACGGAATCAAAAATGGCTCCCAGTTATGCCAATATGTTTAAGAGACTGAACTAATCTACTAATGAGGCACCAAAGAACCTCTGAGTTGGTTTGCGATTCAATGCGACATTGAGATGAAATGAGTAGAAATTAGGGGACATTGCACAACTTTATTAAAGCTAGCCAAGCGCATTTCATACTTCAATAAAGTTCACTGTTGATGTATGGGAAATACTTTTTGACAACATCAAAAAATCTAATATCATGATGTACTCTACTGTTATTTGATTATTTTGGTTTTTAAGTATATATTTTATCTTGGGTACAAAATCAGAAGACTTACAACAAAGTATGAGGAAGTATTGAAAGGGTTGGAGAGGTGAAAGGATAAAAAAAATGTCTTTGTCATGCATATACATTTATGATGAAAAAACAAATAAAAATAAAAAATAAAAAAAGAGTTCACTGTTATATTCCGCATCCAGTAACGTATTTAGACACTACTCCAAGATTTGTTAACCGGAAAAGTTCTCGAGTTCAGCTCCAACCAAACCCACTGAACTCACATATATATCTGCCGTAGTTGTCATCCTACTCATACATTCATAGGAGTACCTAAAGGTTTAGCCACCAAGTCTGCATAGTCTAAAATCCACTCCTGCACTTTATAAAAACAGAAGACACCCCAGCTGAAAAAACCAACTGTGCAAGAGAAGAGGCTATCAAGCCCAAAAGTGCAAGCAGCTATTGATGAAAGGTCAGAACACGGACAGAGAACCCCACTAACAATACAACAACAAAACGTATGTTACAGCATCCCAATGGACTACGTAGACCACCCTTCAAAACTTGAACAAAATTCTGAAGAGGCATATTCCCATTCTTCACAAATAAACCCTAGAATCTTCAAGATCTTCAAAGAACCCCATCGGCACTTTCAGACGCCCCAGAAAATCTGAAAGACATGTGCGGACTAAATTGGACAACCCGTACTAACGAGGGCTGATCACAATTGTTCTGATGGCAGATGCTTGACGTGCAACACAGCAGTAGCATAAACATTGAGAGCCCGTTACAGCCGGACACCTACCAAATTCTCAGGGAAAACATCCATGTCCGCGGTGATGCATCTACCTCAAAGCGGTAGGTCCATGTCCAACAATAAACGTGGGTTGAAACTGGACCTACGGAGGAGGTCCAATAACCACCGCTCTTACCATCGAAAACCAAAACCGGTCGCGGTGGCTCAGTGGTAGAGCTCTCACCTAGTACGGTGAGTCGTGGTTCGATCCCCTGCTCGGCACCTGCCGCATCAAACCTAGGACGTGAATGAAGTGGATTGCTCCTTCGTCAAGGAAAGCTCGGCATTTGGAAGTAAGAATCACGGGTTCTTTCGGATATTGACCTGAAAAACGGAGTCCGGTCCGCAAGCATGTGTGGCACGCAAAAAGAACCCTCACTGATTAGATAACGCAAGAGCATGTCATGGACAGGACCGTTTAAAGCGAGGCCAGGCTACAAATAAAAGTTGATGTTGTAGGTTATAACTAACGATTACTCGTAAAGTCATCATTTCGCAAAGATTCTACGGTCGCGATTAATGACCTTGTTTGCGATTACAAATTATCACTAAAGTCAGTATGTTGACCATTTGTTTTCAATACTCTTTGTAGACTGTCATTTCGACTAGATTGGATCCGGATTAAAAATAGGCCCTCAGCATCCCCTTAACGTGTCGTTAGAGGCACTGAAGGGCGGTCATTTCGGATGAGACCCGGAAAAAACCGAGGCCCCGTGTCACAGAGTTGGCCGACGATAAAGAAAGGCCTTGAGGTACGGGCACAGGGCCAAAAGTTTTCAGCCCTTCACCCGGCAACCGTAACCGTGACGTCTGCCATATGAGGTGAAATATATTGTTGCAGTTTGGTTCACCTGTTCTACCAAGGTAAAAATGTTCTGGTTTGTACCCATGGCTAATCATTGACTGGATACCAACGGCTTTGACCCCAAATTCACGTGTGCTATTGACATGATGCTAGGCCATTTAGCAACTTATGAAACGGAATGTTTTTAAACCTGCAATGGTGTAACGAGGGCGGAAACAAGGTCATTATAACTATGTGATATAGACGACCCGATTTAGAGTACACCATTGACGAAATATGATAGAACCATTCTTTTACCATAGCAGCGTCATAGCCCATACGCTCTAATGGGTATAAACCACCCATTTGCAGTTCTCATAACTCTATTATAGCGGTAAGATTCCAGTGCCTACGCACTTAAATGATAAAACAATCCTCATAGTACTTAACACGCAATGTGACTACGACTTCATTGCTTCATTCCACGCAGACCGATTATAAACATATTCTAATCAAACCAGAGAGAATAAGCACGTATTTCTAACACTCATATATAGCATAAAAGGATGTCAGAGGTAGTAAGGGATACTATTTCTGCAGCATACCTTATCAATAATAGTAAACTAGAAATTGGACCAAAGGATTCAATGTTTATACTTTGTATATAGAGATTGCATGTACTTACCTCCAGTATTCAATATGGTGAATTGAAACTTAGAGAAAAGTCCATAAACATCTTTTGCAGTGAATTAGATACTTGAACAGAAACTTCTTGAATTGCTCTTGAAATCCTGACAAGTTTATATATGGTCTTGAGAAATAACACAAATTCACGTATTGATGTGAGTTAATGTAAATCACAAGTATAAGTACATAGAGTTGGGGTTAGAAAAGATACAAAAAAATAATTGCTATCCATATTGATCCTTATTAAGAATAATTATGTTCAAAATTGTCCAGTTTTCTCATATAAGCTATGTGGTGTTCCCTTTCTAATCTTTATAGTTTTCTAGAGAAGATAAGTTCTCTTTCATCAAGGAAGTATTTCTAAAGGACACTCAAGGTGTAAAAACATATTCTTCAAATGTGAGACATATAATATGAATTGTATCTATCCAAAACTGAAGTATCTTATACTAGGATCACGGTCCTAATTATGTATAGAACGAGTCCACCTCTACATTACAACGAAAAAACCCGGCGTACCAACCCCTACCCGCGGAAATTGTAACGTGTTTTATTAAGTATTGTATGCCAGCCCTCATAATGCCAAAAATGATACGAAAAACTACTATTTCTTATTAACCTCAGGCTTAAAATCGCCTCACAACAGGATATATATCTTAGAACACTAATTGTGCGCTATAGAAACACTCACACACATTTAGTACTGCATCTACTTTTATAAGTGAGCGAGTAATCTTTGATACCTCTAATTTATTTTCTATTAAAGGATAGCAAATGAATTACGTAGATTCACTTATTCTCCAAATTGTATTTACACATGTGCATATTTCTTAAACGGGTAAGATCAGAATATAAAACGGTAAAAAGTGGTGAGACCACGAAAAGTCTGGCTCTTCGATGAAAAAAATGTTAAACTACCAGCGAGACAATAAGCGCCTACAAAAGCCGGAACGCGTGTCTATTGGGCAAACGTGACCCGTTAATAATTAAATGGAAAAGGAATAAAACGTCCAGTTAGTGACGCGAATCTATCCTCTCAATAATTAGGAAGTAGAAATTCAATAATTCGTTTGATACGTATAGAAATGCGTTATACTTCGAGTATACTTCTGAGACTGCCACAATGTCCAACAACCATAGGTATAGTGACCTATATGATGCAAGTCCATAATTAATGCATATAATGTTGCTTATACATAACGTAGTACTCATTGTCACAAAAGAGGAAAAGGCCTAGTAGACCGGTCAGCAGTGAGTGTAGGTGCAATCGCTAAGACATTACCAACCTACACATCGAGTAACTGACGCACTGCGGACCTTACATCCAATGCTAGGTCCGGTATCTTTTTTGTTTTCATTAGGGTTGGTATCATTGCAATAAAGAATAATTAGAAAAGCAAGCGCTTTTTGGTTCCTGTTGTTATCTCTCATCTTGTTATTCATCATAATGTTTGACTTACACCATACGATAAACAAAAAAGAGCATTTAAGCTTTCAATTTAAAAGAATTTATATCAAAATAAGTATACAAACAATATTAATCTCGATTTTTATAAGATTTGACTCATTTGTACGTAAAGATAATTCATGTATGTTATGTCTGATCTTTGAAGAAATTCAAATGATATATAAACAGGGAGGAATGTGTATGACCACGAAATCTGCCCAGTCACAAAGTAAACTAACCAGCAGCACGAGGTTAATACAAGTCCTATCAAACACGTGACGATGTTCTAACACCGGTCGACGCAGTGTGCGTGATAATTAGACACCACAAAAAGAAAAAACTAATCACCCACGAACAGCGATCTCCCCTTTTATTGGAATTAAGAAGTGTCACAACAAATTCTAAGGGACATTGTTGAATGTTCTTGTTAGCAACAATCTACCTTATATTTCGGACGACATTCCTCCACAACAGGTAAATGAGTGGCGAAAAAATATATGATTAGAGTACTTTGGTGTACGAGAGGCATAATTAATTAGCCAATACGTATTTCATGAGATGTGAGTATAGACAAATTGGTAGTATTTCAAAAAGATAGAATATCAATGGTCGTGTGACATATATATCGTACACAGGAACAAGATTATACTAGAACATAGTCGCATGCCTTAGCGACTCCCATTCAGACGCAGTTATTATTCACTTTTTGCAATTTTAGATAGTATGCGTAAAATAAGTTTATCAATATGAAGATAATTAGAAGCAGAGGACTTTATGGAGTGGTTTGTTTAAAGCTCTCATGAGCTTTGATGACTCGGCTCCAATGTTCGTTAAAGAGACATAATGAAAAGCATTTCAAATAGAATTGTAAATTAAAAATTGGCTCGCAAAGATCGTGCGGATTGTTCGGTGACTGTAAATACAGAATTGATGTTACTCTAAAGACTCAAAGGATAGTTAAATAATCTCGCGTGTATTTATAAAAAACATACATTGGAATCTGCGTTTATCATTGTGGTTGACACTAGTGTAACAGGAAAGGCACAAATGGAGGGTTCAACGAAATTTCTTCGTACACTTAGAATCAAAGGGGTCCGCCGCAATACGAGTTTAATCTGCAGATATTAGTGATGTTACTGACAGCTTTCAATTCACAAAATATTATGTTAAGGCTGGCTTAAAATAAAAGAGTTCTAGACTATTTGTACTTTGGAGTCTTCTAAGAAACTTAGAGGGTTCCAAAATGTTGTCGTGTACAATCTCTAACAGTTCCTGATCCTCTGATGATGGTGCCCCCTTGAGCTTTGCTCACCATCATATTCACAATTTAGTTTAGGGCAATAGTCAGTAGTGACCTGACCTTTTATCAACTGACATTGAAAATCAATATGATGCATTCCTCCACTTCTAGATGAGGGCAGCAGTTTGAGGGACGTTTGGTAAGATTTGCTACAGATCTTACGTGAAGTGCATGCCCGTTCCCCGAATCAAGTGTTCAGAGGATTTTGATGCAGTTATAGTCAATATGACTTTGACCCGTGAAACCTTTTGTATTCTCAATCAGCCATTAGAGGTTCACATCTCTTTCAATAAGAGCATAAGTATTTGAGTAAGTGACATAAGGCGTAAATTGTTTAAGCAATTCCGCTACGTTCTCAGAATCAGCGTTATTTGAAATACCTTTTTCCAGGAGTGCTTTAGCAATGAGTTACTCTATATAGACCGATACTCTTGAATTTGTTAAGCCCTCGAACAACCTTGCAAAACTACAAAATAGCGTTCCTGCTTTCTTGATATTCCTTATTAACGCAAGCCATAACACCATGAGCATTTGGCAGAGTTGATAAACGCCCTATTTTGTTGGAAGATTGCAATCTGATTCGATTCTTTCATTGGATTCATAGACCAATATAGTGACAATCTCCTCGCTGTAATCCAGTCATTGACTGTTGAGCGCGTGCTTAACACACTGGGGTTGTTTTTCTATCAAAGTGACTAATCAGTCAGCGTGCATGTCCACTTCCGGCTTCTTAGAATATACATGTAGTGTTGAGAAAAGTATATCCATGAAGTCAGGTACTGAGTGTACAATTTTGCCGCTAAGCACTAATTTGCGCCTACATTGAAAGGAATAGGTTGTTTTAAAGCGGTATCATGATTTAGGATGAGTATACACTAATAGAGCGTGTTTCCGATAGGTTTCTTGTAACGGGTTGTTTGGAGGCACAATTGAAACATAAGTGCGGAACGCAAATGAACCTTCGGTTAGTGTCACCACCGTTTTGATAAGCTCTTTCCCCTGATTAGCGAGAATGATGCGATTTCAGAGTTACTCCCACTCACTGAAACGTATAACACAGCAAATTGATAACGAGGTTCCGAAGTAGAACACCATCATATAATGAGCTGTACGTAAGTATTTTATAATACTAACAACTGAAAAAATGAGATCAGAAAAAAAGCTCCGCATGCGACAAGTATAACCTACGTTAAACATAAACGGACCTATATACCTAACATGAGTTTTATTTCCATAAGCGGGTTCAAGTTGTGCCTCTCGTGTCTTTATCTAGCAAAGTCTGTATCAACCCCAGCTAAATTCCCTGCGCATGCGCGCTCTTATATTTTGCTCCCAACTTAATAATTCTCTAATAAAATTGTTCAACGTATTCGGCATCATCGCCTCTAGAAAAACCTTCGCACCAGGAAAAATACACGCTGTACCTAATTGGCTATTGTCTGCAATCTTCTCGTAACAGCGGAGCAATAATCGCGTATTAAGCGAGATTCGTTATAGGGAAGTGTTCCGTACTTTGTTGCACCCTCCCAATTTGCCGATATGCGATGTTCCGCATTTGTTCGGCCTATAACAACATTGGTTTATATTCAATGTCTTATCTACCTTGATGGTTTTCTACATTGTTCCGTCAGAGAAGAAACCAAAACCAGCTCCGACTGCCCCCACATCCACATCTTACCACAACCGCACGCGCCGACGCAGTTACTTTGGATATACACGATATTCCTCTTCACTAGAACTACTAGCGAGGAAGTATTGTATTAATCTTTCTCAATTCAATTGTAGCTATCAAAAGCAATTCTCACCACTGAGCAACAGCCTTGAGCTTCGCCATAACTATAGGTCACCAGCATTCTCGTTTATGTGCATCGTTCAACGAGGACGACGAAATGGTCGACCTACTAATTGAGACCGGGTTAACGATGGATAAATCGTCCCGTTTGACCACAGCTAGTATGAACAATCAAATTTAAGATTCCCCTATCCCCATAAGCGCTGTGAGTGCCGCAACCAGGGCATTGCCTAAGGAACCTTATCTGCGCCAATTCACATGCAATGGTGGAGACAGTCTCCATGAGCAGTGATAGAAATATTCCAGAGTGGAGACGTGTAAAACACTAAATAAATCAGATCAATCAATCCCTTGTCAACCCTCGTTGAATCACACCTTCCCATGAGAAGAGTCAATCCCCACCTCAATGAACGCCTTTTCCATCTACAGCATATCCGATGTTCCGCGCCTCTAGGTCATGAATTTCCGTGGAGGCAAGCAACACTTTAGGCACAAAGAAGCTATAATCACGGATCTCAGGATGTAAGTTAGATATAGGACAATTTACAAAATCTGCAGCTTATCTACCCCTCTTATATACCCAACGCACAGTTCAAGAGTCGCCATGGAAGTTTTGTCTCGCTCACAGCACTGTAAATCATAAGTGTCAGGAGATATTCGTTTCCTGGTGCCTGTCCTAAGATATACGTTTGCACAGAGCGCTGCGGTAAAGTGCGGCGTGACCAGTCATGCTGAGGGTCAACAGTGCCATCGTAGATATCGGAATGATGGAAGAGGAAGGCTCAGATTCGAGGGTGCGTTCAGCCCCGCGGACTACCTGCTGGTCAGTCGTGAGGTACTAGCCTGCTAGAATGAATGGATCCTCCTATTAGAAGTGACATATAGTTTGGCGGTATATACCCAGCATAATACTCACTCATAGCAGGATTTTCCAGACTGTGACAATAATTTACCTGAAAGAGCAAAATGAAATATGAGAGACACAAAGTATGTGAGCTCTAATATTCTTCATACCTGCGTACAATGGTTACTGAAGCTAGCTCAGCCCGAATCTCGTGAGGCCAAGTTCATCTCCTTCGAGCAGCTGCTACCCACCCGTATCTCGGACACACACGTCAATTCACCATTAGGTCTTCACACAAGATTCAATAGTTCTCTATGAACCCCTTGGCATGATGTCGTAAATTCTCTAAGGTCCAAGAACAAGGAGCCTCGGACTTTAATTATAATATATATTGAAAATATTCGCTTCTTATTAAAGTTTGTTGATAGCATGTTCGCCCAGGTTCTCAACATACTGATTGGAGTATTGGACAAACAGGGAACAATTGCTGCTTTCTTCCCTGGATCGAGAGGCGAGACCTCCTTTGGACTAGTGCCACAATGCTACTGGAGATCCAACACCTGACCCTTTAGTATTGAAGCATAACAGTACAGGGTTAATTAATGTTTAATAGGTCCACCTGGACTTGTGGAATATTCATTATTAAATGAGAGTCTTATCAGGTAGTACCAGGGAGAGAGCATTGAAGAGTTTTACCTAAGCCCTATTCTCGTGCTTACTACTTCCCTCCTGGACTACGCGCTCGCTTGTAGTTGGGTTGTTGTGTTCAGCAAGAGCCATCTATGTGACCCAAGAATACAACGTCTTGATTGGCGCAAATATTTCTCCCACAAAGTCTGTAATATCATATGTCTCCAATTGATAATAAAAGGTATTGGGTAGACATCCGATTCACCCAAGCGTAGGAAGATCATTTGTTGTGTCATCTTCCTAGTCAAATGGCGGGGATTCCCCTCTCAGGAAGAAAGCCAGATAATTTGATGGGGGTCATATTGCCTAAGATTGCCAATCTTCCAACACGAAATTTTGTGTGTCGGACTCCCGGAGTACAAGGCTATAACAAAAACTTTATAAAGAGAGAGGCATTTAGGTTCAATTAATAAAAGCACAGGCCTGTTTCCTCTTAGGCCTTATGTTAAGCATCAAGAGGGTGACAATAGGCACTTTCTGTCTCGCCTGTGAGCGGTAGGATGAAAGGGAGAGGTATATGGGTAGGGTGTAGACTAGGACTGCTACAGGGGTAGATATGCCCAACAGGTAGCCTGCTTCAGCCTCTCGCACCTAAGACCTTGCTCACTCCTCAAGAAATCACCTAGCTGTCTCTCTCTCCATTGCTTTCAATCAGAAATATACAGGACATGACTAAATCTTAGTGATGATACTGGGACAGCCAACAATGACATCTGGGGTCGCTATCATAGCAAACTTGTTAAATTTAGAACCTAACTTTTGTGGAAATTGCCTAGCTATTGTGTTGAACATTAGTATTTATTGAGTTCACCATATTCCTGAAATTAGAAGGGTGCACTGTTTGAGTTTACCGATTAACACATTGTTTTATGCAAAGAATGTGTAAGCGCCAACACGTTTGTCTCCACCTTGCTAGCCACATCACCGGCAATTGGTGATCTCTCGAATTAACTATGTGCAAGAGTGACAGAGAAAGTAATTTTCCGACTCACAGTATCTTTTTATGATGCGTGTTGTTGCAATTAAAGTGTGCATATTTGAGGTTAAATTTATTCGTGATTAGTTGAGCAGAACCATTTTCTTAATTGAATCTGAGGTCTGTACGAGTTGGAGTATATTTCTTTGATCAGAAGCGAAGCCTAGTTTTTGGAATAAGTGCACGAGACGATTATTGGTACGATTAGGTCTATCATATACTTATCAACCGAACGAGTCCTCGATAGTAAATTTAGCTTCTAGGAAACTAAATGCTCTCATGAATTTCCACATGGAATAATTTCTCGGAGAAAGTATGATTGCCACTATTTGCCCGATATCGGAAGTGGCTTCTCGCTTGTAATTGCAAAATGTAGCTATGTATATACCTATCAGTACGTATCTGGAAGTGTTGGATAGAGTTGTGGAGGTTTATCGTTCTATGAGATATTGTGCGTCGTTGATTTCTTCTCTTTACTAAATTTGTGAGCCCGTCCTGAAGAGAGATGGACATGTCGTCTCGAAAAACTTTGCCGAAATGTCTATATTGTTCGTGGTTTACGAGATCGACTTATTAGTTCCGTTGTTTATATCCTTTGATTATTTAGAACTGTTATGTCATAGTATTTTAGGTCCGGACTTATATACGTATGTGGTGTAGGCCGAGCGTCCCACTCTGGAATATTTCACTTGCTGTTTATGTTGGAGAGCGTCTATCTCATATTGACAGTGTCCATCTCTCTTCACTCTCTCTCTCTCTCTCTCTCTCTCTCTCTCTATCTATCTTGCTCTCTCTCCCTGCGTGCTCCTTAACCATTTCCCCAACCTTTCTTTTCTTTCTTCTATAAAGCTTGTGCTTGTGTGTTCATCTAAATTAGTTTCGATTTTCAGGCACTTCTTCTTTTTATAGTTAAAAGAAAAAGCACTTAATTTTGGTAGACAAGTGGTGTTTAGGCCTGAAAAACCATTGTATTTCATATCTTTTGTATCATTTTTAGTAAAGATTCGATGTAAAATAATTAGAAATTCATACGCCACAAGTCTCGTAGGAATTTTTCCATAAAGTGCATTAATCCTCGTTCACTTTCATATTTTGCCTATATTAACTTTTCCAAGATCGTACAGTAGCCTGTTGTAGATGACAAACTCTTATCAGTAATTATTTTAAAACTAAATTTTTGACGCTCCATACAACCATTCTTTAGTTAAAAAGCTGATACGGCCTCTTACGACCATCACAATCCCACTTTCTATAGTAGTCTGTTTGGGAGGAGGCTGGTCTAATGGCAAGGTGAACTTTCTCTGTGTTGGCGACCGTTACATATGAAAGGTCAATCATTTATATGCTGGAAGAGAAAACTCTGCACGTTGTTTAATGAAACAGACTCGACTTAAAGGATGGAAGTATCTGTCTCTATTGGTATCGCGAAAACTATATGAATACCGCTTACCCACTACGACTTTTTAAGGTAGTTGTGAAGAGGATAGGTTAGAATAGATACACTTTTCTAACGACTATATTTAACGCTTAAGGCAGGACGCAGCGCTCAAAAAGTTGTTAAGTGCAAAAAGGGTTCGAACTTGCCAGATTATTTAGTCGCAGGTGTGTCGTGAGCTTTATGACTTAGTTTAACAACGCGCGGGCGAGGTTTAGCGTTGATTAAGAATCATTCAAAAAGGTTTGTATTTACAAGTTGTGTATTTGTTCTTCTCTTACATTAATACGCGCATTAATCCAATCTTACGAGCAAGCAAATGTGTCCGATTCGCTACTGGGATGAATGAGATCAAAGTGTCATGAAAATCGGACACTGTGGCTTGCGAAGATGCTGGAACATTTCACTGTATAGCACTGGAGTAGTCTTAAGTAATACACACGAGGGTATGTTGTTTACATATCAAGATACTCTCACAGGTTTAAGGTCACCGTTCAATTTACAAGGTTGTAAACAGTCTATTCTGAGGGGAAAGCACACTCTAACGCTTTCTAATATATAGATCGAAGTAAACCTATATGACTAAAGACTCGTCTAATGAAACAGTCAACTGACATTCCATTTGATCACCAAGCATTGAAACATAGTAGTGCCGTATAATATTTGTTTGAGCAAACTAATAATTATAAGACTACCCTCTGTTTTACGTAATTTCAAGCCACTACGTTTGACACTATAAATAATTAAAGGACATGAACAGCCGTGTAGTGTATACTCATGGTTCTAGTTGCGACCGTCGAGATCTTGATACTGCGAAACTATAGTGTAAACATTGCCGGGGTGTGTCAGACCGTGTTAGCGACTCCTCTGGCACAAGTCTTATTATTGACCTATTGGGTAAGAAAAAAGAAATAAGTAGTAGATTGGGAAATTGCAGAAAGTCAGGGAATCTACGAGAATTGCTGCGGAGAACAATTTAGTTGGCACGGGTAACGGCTATTAAAAATGAGCACATCGTCAGTCAAGTCTCAATGATAATGAACCATTTGCATCTGTCCACCGGGTTCGTTGACCTTTGCAAGCTTCGTTAGCTCTCGGAACGAAGCACAGCTAGCAACCAATATTCTTCGGGTAATATATATTAACATTCTAATGTAAAGTGAAGGAAATAAATATGTTGGAAGTTTTCGATGGCCCTTCCTCCCTCGGATGGTAAGG